>AWOL01S0321090.1:0-17921 GCA_000715115.1 Nicotiana otophora | reverse complement strand
AGTGAGAGTGAAAAATGCTTTTGTGGCTGCTGGGATTCGAGCCCAGGTCTCCACGGCCACAACATGGAATTCTCACCACTAAACTACAGCCACAATTGTGTTCGTTCTTTCCAATAGTTCGTATATTAATACGTCATACCATTAACAGATTATTTTTTGAACTCCACTTTAGCATGGCCATTTTCGCATTTGAATTTTGAGCCCAAATTAAGAAGATGTTTTCTCTTTCTCGTTTCATAATATGTTAACTATCTATATCCTCGTGTTAGTTTTTCTTTTTAAAGAGTTAGTAGTACAGTACCAAATGTAGGAGTCGCTGAATTGGTGGTTCAAGAAATATTGTCGAGAGATAATGTTGAGAGGTGATGCCTTTAAGGGATTCAGTGACCAATGTGTTTATAGTAACATTCCTATAGGGAAGTACTTGTTAGTAAGAGCTGTTTAAAGGACCAATTCAATTGGTCTGATTGATAATCAAAGACCAAACAACTGGATCTACCAGTTATAATCTTATTTATTAAAGTCCATTTCTGGATCATTTTGAGTATTTCCATAGTATCTTTTTAGCAAGTAGTTAGTTACTCGAATAGTCGTATTCATGTTTTAAACTCTATAAATTCAACCTTTAAAATTTTCAGTATTAAACTGATTATATTTTAAAATGTATGGGTTTAGACTTACTATTTTTGTAATTTTATATATATAAAGTTATGCTTCGCATAAAAAGTATTGAGTTTTGATGAACCTGGTACGCCGATTATCTATGTCCGCCCTTCTACACAAAAAAAAAATGAGAAACAACATACGAATGTGCAACCATAAAATGGTGTAAAGCAAAGTGATTGCTATTTTTTAATATTTCCACTCTCTTGCCATTTTGCTTTTCATGAACACTGAGATATCACACAATTATTGGTCGTTTTGTTTGTTTCCTCGTTATTTCTGTATATATATTTTCTCAACAGGCCTAGCTAGTTGAGTATTATGGTTGACTTTGGATTTCAAAAGGGAATTTAAATAGTGCAATTTTTCTTGTAATATTGAGTACTACTTATTCTGTTTTATTTCTTCATTTTCATCAAGCTAAGTAAAATACTAAGTATACTTTTTCTTTTGCAAACTACGTCACCGGTGATTGCTAAAGAAATTACTTGTTACAAACTGGAAATGGTGGACTTGAAAATTAAAACAACATTTTGTTTAATAAAAGTTGAAATGTTTCAGCAGTTCCAAATGGAAGAACTCTCACTGCATTTTGCCTTACTATATACTATAAGTTTGACATTGTTTTCAAAATATTGTGTTTCATTTTTGTATACGGGCGGGCAATGTTCTTCTTTGTTAATACTATCAAATGATCTGGAAGCCGATTTGAGGTAATTAGTTATAGTAAATGTGAATAAATAATATGACAAACATTGTAAATAACCTATCAAAATAAATCAAAATACAGCTTGCGGAAGGCGGCTATCAGTTGATACCGTGTCAGAAGCACCTTCTAATTAGTAGATTCATAATGAGTTTAACTTATATAAAATACCATGTTTAGCTAATTTTTACATTTTTATATTATATTTATTTATTGTAGTAATAATGTGTCTTATTTTTAAGATTTTAAATCTACCTTATACAATAGTTTTTTTTTTCTTTTTGTATCTCATCCGGTGTTTTCGTGATTTTGACTAATCCAGATTTGTATTGAGAAGTTTCACTTTTGGGGTAAAGTGCACCATACTAAAGGTGACTTCATTCTCAAATCTAAAACCTATGATTAAGGATAAATGGTACTTATCACCCACCATAACTGTTGGTGGTTATGGAAAGGTAACATACGTATTAACAATGTTAAATTTTATCTGGAGATTATTTTCTCCAGTATTGTCTACTACCAACCAAACATCACCAAGGTTAGAGGCCGTAACTTTCTACGGTCAAACCTCTCTATAAAGATGTCGTTGTTTCGATAATTTGTAGCTGCTATAACAAAATGATATTATAAAGAGCATATGAAATAACATAAAAATTAGTTCAAAAAAGACTTACCATTTTAATAAAATGCCGTTATCGTGACTCTTTTTAGCTGCTGGGTTTGACTGTACATGATCTTAGGATAAATTATTTTCAACCTCATATGCAGATAAATTAGTAAATTTTTTATTTAACTGGTTATAAAACAAATGAAATTAAATAGCTCTAAAAACTTTCCTTCTTTTTTATGCTTTAGGTTTTCCTCTGTTTTCCAACACGATCAAGCAGATAAAGCTCAAAAATAATTATAACTATTGACTCCACATGCAGTTGATCCCATCAATTTAGAATTCACGTGAACTTTCAAGAGAACAGAAGGGCCATAATACAAATAATAAGTTTTCGTTAGTGGAGGAACAGTGGATCACAAAGCCCAAAAGTAGTAGAAGAAAAAACGATAACCGAAAAAAAGGGAAAGACCAATTATGGACAATAAGGGGTCGGGTACAAGTTGTAACAAAATTATAATAAGGAGATTATAATATGAAGATTAAATAATAATAGTAATATTATTTAATTAATATATTTTTATTTGTAAATATTTAATTTATAAACTAAAAATATAATATACGGGTCATAACATAAAACATATATTTGATTACACTAGATAATTTGGAACAAACTTTTAGTTTTAATTTTCACATTGAAATTTTAAAGAACTTTAGAAGAAGAGCCTTGAAAAATTACATTTTATCATTTGAGTATTTTTTCCTAGATTAGTAATCTCTGAATTATTATTTCTCCCTCAATGTGAATAGAATAATACCACAAATATTGTGTAGCTAATCTCGGAATTGTTAATATCAAATTCAAAATACAACCAAATGCGAGATAAAATAATCTCGTATTTTATCCTTGAATTATTATCCCTTATCCCAACTCAAACAGTGCATAGCTTCTTCCTTCGCGTCTTCATGTCATAATCAATTTGAATGCCAACAGATATAGTTTATCACTGGTTTATCAAAATATTAAATGGATATATCTATATCTGAATGTAAAATTCATTATAAGCTAAAATCTAAATATTATAACAATTAATATAAGATAATTTTAATTAGTTACCTCGCCTAACTAGTATACTAGGCTTTTCAAACACCCACTTTTGTTAAATGCAACACATCCTTTTATTAATTGTGATTAATGTGCTATTAGTATCATTCACAAATGGCTCTAGTTTTGATTTATGTTTGATATTGTCACCTATCTCTCAACAAAACTTTAAGGAATAAACTAGTGAAATTATATTGTTCGCGCTTTGCGATTATAAAAAGGATCACTTATTATTATTATTATTATTATTATTTTTTATTTATTTTTTTTTTTTTTTTATGACTTTAGTCGAGATAGAATATGTTAGGTTTTTCACGTACACATATATAAAATTTAGTTATTTTATGAGATCACAAATATAATTATTTTTGTTAGAATTAGAGCATACATGATTGCATTTTTTATTATAGTANTTATTATTTTTTTTTTTTTTTTTTTTTTTTTTTATGACTTTAGTCGAGATAGAATATGTTAGGTTTTTCACGTACACATATATAAAATTTAGTTATTTTATGAGATCACAAATATAATTATTTTTGTTAGAATTAGAGCATACATGATTGCATTTTTTATTATAGTATTTTTCGAAGAGAAAAATATATAATGGGTGTTTACTTGGGTTTAATACACTATATTCTTATTTTAATTATATTTTAGATACACAAATGTAGGAGTATTTGATTTCTTTTAATTTCATTAGATAGTGAAACTTCAGCTTCCCTAAAATTCTCTTTTCAAATTAAAAGAAACACTGAAAAGAAATGTAAAGAAGCTAAAGAAACCAAAAAAATAATAAATAATCTCATATTCCATAAAAGCCATGGACATTATTCCTCTATCCTCTATTATTTTTTCTTCCTTTCCTTTTTCTCCCTCTTTTTTACTGTTAATTCCTATGTTATTTTTCTCCTCTAAACTCTATTTCCACCCTCTTTCCTACTGTTAGTTAACCAAAGTTTTTAGTATTGATCGTGAAATTAGACACAAATTCTTCAATTTTTTGAAAATAAAATTTACATATTTAGAAATTACATAAAAAATATTATAAATTATAATAATTTATAATTCAAAATACTTATAAAATATCTAAGAAACATATGTGCAAAAATCAACCTTGTAGACTTCCCAAATAGTAGTATGCTCACATAAACTGAAACATGGCGTAGAATTTTGGACAATTACATCGGAAACAATAAATATATCAGTATCACAACTTAAAAAAATAATGCAAATATTACTGCTACTACGAAACTTATTTAAATTCTATGTGAAAAAATTGATCAGGTATGCTTGCGATATGAAGAAGCAAAAGTTCTAGGGGCCGTGGTGCAAATACACATTAACTACGACGCTATTAAATTATCTGAGTTTGCTCGATTGCCGATGAACGAAGAATCTATACAACAAAAAATAATACGGAAGACAAAAAAAGCATCTCTCTCATGTAATAAAAGAAGACAAACTCATTTTGAGAAATGTAGAATTTATCATCTGATTAAGAGATAATGCAAGGACTTAATCAGCCAAGCCCATATCTTCAGACTGCAGAGGCTTGGGTGGCATTTTACATTGTGTGCAACAGTTTTCTGAAAAATATGAAGAACCCAAGGAGGGTCCATTATATATATATATATATATATATATATATATATATATATATAGATATTGAAACAAATAGCATCCATTGGTGACGTAGAAGAGAAGACACGGTGAACTTGAAGACTGATGGTTGCTTTTCAGTTCTCCATTAGTATACACAACAACTAATAGTAATTAATATAGTAATTTATATGCAATGAATTTATAAGGGAGTTACTTTGTGTAAAAGACCATAAATAAGGTGTAACGACCCGACCGGTCGTTTTGAGTCCTAGCGTGTCGTTCGGCAGTTTGAGGCCTTGAGTAGCTTCACTTTATGTTGAGTAGCTTCACTTTATGTTTTATGACTTGTACGCGTAGTCGGAATTGGATTTCGGGAGGTTCAGAGTTGATTCGGAAAGAAAATTCTCAATTTGGAAGCTTTAAGTTGGAAGACTTGACCAAGGTTTGACTTTTGAATAAACGACCTCGGAATCAGGATTTGAAGGTTCCAATAGGTTCGTATGATGATTTCGAACTTGGGCGTATGTTCGAGTTGAGTATCGGGTCGGCCGAGAGCATTTCGACGCTTATTGTGAAAAGTTGGCATTTTGAAGCTTTTAGAATTTTCAATGTTTGGTTTGAAGTGGACTTTGGTGTTATCGATGTCCGCTTGGGATTTCGAGCCTTGTAATAGGTTCGTATCGTGATTTATAAAGTGGACGCATTCGTCAAAATTTGAATGTTTGAAAGTTGAAAGAAGGATTTTTATCGTTGATTTGTGGTTTTGATATTATTTGTGGCATTTCGTGCCTTTGGATAAGTTTAGTTAAGGTTTTGGGACTTGTTGACGTGATTGGGCGGGGTCCCGAGAGTCTCGGGTATGATTCGGGGTGGTTTCAGACCATTTCATCTTGTCTTGAAGCTGCTGGATTCTAGTGTCAGATTTATTCATCGCGATCGCATAGTGTTGATTGGGAGCTGGGTGAAGTTGTTCTTCGCGATCGAGGTGCTTGGTCAGTTGGTTCATCGCGTTCGCGTTGAAGGAGTCGCGAACGCGAAGTGTTAGCGAGGTGGCCTGGGTTTGGAAGGCTGTTCTTCGCGATCACAGGGATTGGTTCGCGATCGCGTAAGGTGTAGGTTTGAGGCAGGAAGGCTTGGCCTTCACGTTCGCGGAGCTAGGCTCGCGTTTGCATATGCTGTTCAGGAAAAGGTTCGCGATCTCATTTCATTGGTCGCATTCGCATAGAAGAAATCTTGGGCAAGGTTGGCTTGGCCTTCGCGATCGCGAGGGTACTTCCACGACCGCGAAGAGGAAGGACCTGGGCAGACTTGATTTTTATACAGGATTTGGTTCATTTCTCTCACAGTTTCACTTGGTTGGGCGATTTTTGGAGCTCTTGAAGAGGAGATTTTCATCATCAATGGAAAGGAAAGTAATTCTCACATATTTTTAGTTAATTACATGGGTTCTACAAGGATTTAAATATTAAATTTTGTAGAACTTGTGGGATGTGGAAGAAAATGTAGAATTTGGTATTTTTGGATTTTGACCATGAAATTGGACATAGAATTGGGAATGAATTATATATTTGAGTTCGTGATATTATGGGTAATATTTATCTTCAAACATTTTCGAAATCTGGGCATGTGGGCTCGAGGGTTGACTTTGTTGACTTTTCGAGCGGAGTTGAGAATTGTTATTAATTGATTAACAATGAGTGTTGGAGTATACTTTTATTTGTTTTAATGATTGTTTGACTAGTTTTGGATCGATAGGCATTGGTTTGAGGTACTAGAGAGGCGTTGGAGTCGGTTATGGAACTTCAGAGCGAGGTAAGTCTCCTGTCTAACCTTGTGAGGGGGAATATACCCCGTTGGTATTATACTTATTACATGCTACATGTTATTGGAGCTACGCACGTATGAGGTGACGAGTGTCCGTGCGTATGCTAGAGTTCCTGATTATGTCCTGGTAGATTTAGATTCACGCCATGCTTTAATTGTACCAATTGAGTTATTCTTGTCTGTTTAATTACTTTAATGTGCATTATGACTTGAGACTGGACTCGCGTAGAGTAATGGACTCGCTATTTTAGATATTTGACGAGCTACTTGATTAGCCGTAAGCATTGTACTTCTCTTTCAGACTTCTCCCGTGTTGTGCGTATTCATCCGAAAATTTCTCTTGAATTCCATAAATTACACGTAAGCTTCATACTCTTATGGGATCGGGCCGTTCGCCTAGGCAGGATATTGTAACACACTCTTATGGGATCGGACCTTTCACCTCGGCAAGATATTGTAACACACTCTTATGGGATCGGACCTTTCACCTCGGCAAGATATTGTAACACACTCTTATGGGATCGGGCCATTCACCTCGGCAGATATTGTAACACACTCTTATGGGATCGGACCATTCGCCTCGACAGGATATTATAACACACTTTTATGGGATCGGGCCATTCACCTCGGCAGATATTGTAACACACTCTTATGGGATCGGACCATTCGCCTCGACAGGATATTATAACACACTTTTATGGGATCGGGCCATTCACCTCGGCAGATATTGTAACACACTCTTATGGGATCGGACCATTCGCCTCGACAGGATATTATAACACACTTTTATGGGATCGGGCCATTCACCTCGGCAGATATTGTAACACACTCTTATGGGATCGGACCATTCGCCTCGACAGGATATTATAACACACTTTTATGGGATCGGGCCATTCACCTCGGCAGATATTGTAACACACTCTTATGGGATCGGACCATTCGCCTCGACAGGATATTATAACACACTTTTATGGGATCGGGCCATTCACCTCGGCAGATATTGTAACACACTCTTATGGGATCGGACCATTCGCCTCGACAGGATATTATAACACACTTTTATGGGATCGGGCCATTCATCTCGGTAGTATCACGTATCATATTTTATGGGATCGGTCCATTCGCCTCGGCAGAATTATGTATCACACTCTTATGGAATCAGGTCGTTCATCTCGGCATTTCTAATGAAACACTCTTATGGGATCGGGCCGCTTACCTCGGCTGAATCGTGCGAATACTTGATAAGGAGTCCGCGTACTCATGTGTTTCCTAACGTGAGATGTGACCGTTGATTTGGTATTGACCATTACGCAATCCATTTGAGGAGGCACCTGATAATTGAGGACTTGGTGTTCATTGTTCAGTTGTAGATCGTATTATTTGCCTATACCTGTACTCATTGTTACCTACCATGTTTCATACTTGCCTACTTTATTATATTTGATTTGTTGAACCACTAGTAAGTGTCAATGTCGACCCCTCGTCACTACCTCTTCGGGGTTAGGCTAGATACTTACTGGGCACACGTTGATTTACATACTTATACTGTACTTCTGCACTAAATGTGCAGGATTTGACAGGTTCATTTGGTGATCATTTGGGTGTGTAGGCGCAGCTGCTGAGGGGACTTTATGGTGAGCTGCATTCCATGCTATGATTTCCAGCACACAGAGTTTCCATCATAATTATTTACTTTATCCTTTCTGCCTTGTATTCTAGACAGATGATGTATTGTTATTGTACTTCCTAGTGGATGATCATGCACTTGTGACACCGGGTTTTAGGATGTTTTAGAATTTATGTATGATTTGCTTTACATAGCAACACTTTTAGTTTACATGTTAATTAAATTTTACGTATCTATGATTTTTAATGCATTAATCTCTCTATCTAATTAGATTTATGATTTCAAAAATAATAAAATGAATAATTAAGTTGGTAGTTCAACGTTGGCTTGCCTAGCGACGATGTTGGGCGCTATCCCGACTTATATTGAGATTTGGGTCGTGACAACTTGGTATCAGATCTCCAGGTTCACATGGATTTTACGAGTCATGAGCGAGTCTAGTAGAGTCTTGCGTATCGGTACAGAGATATCTGTGCTTATCTTCGAGAGGCTACATGGCTGTTAGGAGCACTTCCCTTCTTGATTACTCGTCGTGCGATTTGATTACATTGAAGATTATGCCTTCATTTCCTTCCTTACTCATTCTTATACGATGTTGAGCGCTTGTTATCAATTGGGCATCGAGGAGTTGTAGTGGTACTTCAGATGTGGGGCAAGATGTTTCTCCCTGCGTATTCGAGTGGGCTATTACCGTCGCCTTGTGGAGGGGTGTTCTGTCATTTCAGCCTAGTGTTGGTGTTGCCTACGGTCGAGATTTGATATTTTCAAATTTGGTTGAATTCTTGTTAATATTGTGGTGTCGCCGTCCTTGATTGAATGCATAGAGTCTCATCGGCATGTTGGTCTTTATTTGTTTGCCTCTGGGCACAATGTTGTGAGATGGAACCTAAGAGGAAGTTATCAGAGATGGTTGTGTGTTGTGACTTCAGGATCGAATCGGCGTTCCAAGCGTTGATGGTTTGCGGGAGATGACCTCTGAGATGGTTTCTATGCTTAGGAATTTGGAATGTGACAAGAAGGGCTTGATTGGAATGTAGGAAAAAGTGAGTATTCGATCATTGTTTTGGATGCAATATGACTTCGAGTTTCAAACATATTGTTGGACCTTTGGGTGATGTTGATGAATGAAAGGATTCTTACGGCCGACGGATCAGTGTGATCCCATGGAGATTAATTGATTTCATAATGGATGTAACAATAATAATGACTTTGAAGGAGGTCGATATGACGTTACACAGGTGGGATATCTCCTGTGAGCAGGTTAGCGGTTGCGTGGTTTTGATGAGGTTCCTACGAAGAGTTCTACTTTCTGCCCAACATGGGATACATATATTGCGATGTAAGCTTGGATCGCTTGAAGAAGACGGTATGACCCCCAAGAGGTTGAGTGTGCAATGGTGGCTGATAATTCGGGATGTGTTATGATTGGTGCACCAAGAGCTTGCGAGAAGTTGGCCGAGTAACGGTGTGGGATCATGGTAACTGGGAAGAAGAATTCGTTGTGGAGTCTGGATCTATGTGATTGTAGCGTAAAGCTAAGTGGGGGAGCCCACTGTCTACGATTGAGTCACGTGGTTGTGTGCCAGTGCAATTTTCTATCGTCAATTCATTTGGATTAGTTATGACCAAGAGAAGAAAAATAACAAGGGTATTTTGGGTAAGAATTTGACGTATATGTGTTACATTTCACCTTATCGATTCATGTGCAGATGTTGGGGAGGACTCAGAATTTACGCTTCTTGTGGATGTGATGTGCAAGGAAAAGAATTCATTTGGTTGCTTATTTGGAAGCGTTCATGTAGTAGCATAGCACTAGAGTTTGGTTACACACTCGGGACCAGGTTAGAGTGGGTGACTCACAATGATAGTTCTAGTAGGTTCAAGAATTAAAGTGCGGTGTTTAAGGATTTTTGGTTCGTTATGTGACTAAGGACTGGGTTTTGCAGTAGAATGTGAAGAATACTTGGTGAATTTCTATGTTATCATCGGGTCTATGGTGCACTGTTAGAGAAATTGGAGAAACAACTTCGGATTCGTAGGAGGTCTTCCAGAACGGATATATCAACGGGAGATACTACTGAGTGCATGAGGATGGTATGAGATGACTGATGGGTATTGAGACGATATGTTGTGATTTGGGTCACTAGGAATGAGTGTAGTTTGGGGTTCGTTATGTATTTGAGTAGAACTATTATTTCGAAGGCAAGTCAAGAGTAAATTGAGAGACGTCAAGTTAGTTAGCAATGGTTTGAATTAGCAGGGTTGTGGAAATACTCAGTTCCTTCGGTATGGTAAGGCTATACAAGCTGTTCGTGGCTGTACGTAAGGGCTTGACAGCCGCCGTGGTTCTATTGATTTGGAGGTATTTGATTCTAATGGCTTGGTTATGTGTGAATGGATCCTAGAAGAGTTATGGCGGTTTAGACCGAGACTTGAAGTTTGCATTTTTTGTGGTTATGGGAAGTTGGTTAGGTGGCGATTATTCTTCTAAAATGAGTTAAGTGAAAGGTTTCAAGCCGATGAAGTGTTAACTCTACTGATGGATTAGGTAATTATAATGAAATTCTTGTACTCTCGAGCAACAACATGATATGTGCATTGAGCGGTATGGAGATTGGAAGTTGAGGATCATGGTTGAGATTCAGTTTTGATAATAATGTCACGAGCTCGGAAGAGCAGGGAGAAAATTTCAGATGCTCAGAGTACGCTGACGCTATCTTAGTGTCGCCTAAAAATGATGTTCTGTGTAAGAGACATGGTGTATTGATTCGCGAATTTTTGATTTGCATTACTAAAATAGCATGGTCGGTGGCCATTGTTGTTTAGATTTTGCTACCTGGCGCGGAAGGTTATAGGAGTATAACCCACGGGAAGATCGTATAAGTGTGACGTGTTAGTCATTTGATTGTTAGAAACTAAAATCGGGTTTGAGGATTTTGGTACTGCCGCTGATTGGAGAGTTTATCTCTGAGAGACGCTCTATTCCTTTGGTTGTGGACTGTGAAAGTTTGTTCCGGATTGGACGACTGCTCGTATGTGTCATGAATGGGGTCATGGTGGATCTTTGAAAGGTTATTGGCCCAGTATGGGATGATCGGATTCGGCTTGAGGTTCATTGGTAGATCTAATGTGAATGTACGCTCTATATTAGGTCGGATGTATTCCTTCAGCACAACATTGCTTGTGGATGATTCTTCAGGCATAGTGGATAATATTCATAACGTCGTCTATATCAGGTGCTGCTATTTATGCCATATGTGTTATGAGACAGCTTGATTATCCACGCATGTGTTATGGCCCCATGTAGCTTGTCGTTTGTTGTACCTTAGTCGTGCTTGGGTTTTGTAATGCATGGCGCTATCCGTCTCCCCAGGGCTGTATTTATGCACTTGACGTGCTTGTGGTCGATACTAGGGCATTTCGTGAGTATGAGCATTATAGCATGATGTGTATTTTCTTATTGGTTGTTATGTGTGGACCGGGTGGCACGCCGCCACGGGTATCATATCTGGATCGGGTTGCACACAGTAACGGTATCATATGTGGACCGGATTGTGCACCGTAACAGTGAGATGTTAAGTACGGTTCCCTATACTTATTTTTGTGTGTCTTGTTTCTCATCTTCGAGGTAGGTTCATAGCCTTTGTTTGGTTGTTTTATTCGTTATCGGGCTGGGTAGTCCCTTGCTAGAGTTCGTTCTTTATTATGGGTCATATTCGAGTTGTAGCTTGTTGGCGCATTGATGGTGTCATATGAGATTTTAGATGGTCTTTGAGGTGGCTTATTGCCCGAGCAACTTGTACTGGGTGAGACGAGGTTATTGGAGTTGAGATCAGTGCGATCAGGTTTATCTAGGGTATATTAAAGAAGAAGATGCCACAATTCAGTTCAGAATGAAGTAATGGTTCTTGTCGAGCGAAAAGGCTCCATGATTTATTGATTTGGCAAGTGGTGATGAGATGCTATGGGTCGCTTGCAACGATGCAGTATCGCGAGGGTTGGATCAGGGCTTATGCGTGTTATGAGGTATACTACGAGCATCAGGTTAGTGAAATTGCAACTTCTACGGTTGGAGCATGTTATTATGGGCATATGAATTATGCCGTGTATGGTGCGGTTTCAACATGGGTGCATGATCATATTTGGTACAGCGGGTGGAGATTTATACGACATGATCATATTTGGTACAACGGGTGGAGATTAATACGGTGTTCGTATGTTAGAATCAGGTCTTGAAAAGAATTCCGGATATTGGAATTTGTTCTAAGGCATGTGGGCTAAGGTAAAAAAGAGAGATCTTCAGTCTGGCTCAAGCTAATGTGCTCACGTGGGTTGTGGTGGCATGGGTAGGTGCACGAGGTGTTAAACAGTGATTTTTGTCAACCCCGGAATGCTTCTTGACACGTTGGAGGACAAACGTATGTTTAAGTGGGGAAGAATGTAACGATCAGACCGATCGTTTTGAGTCCTAGTGTGTCGTTCGACCGTTTGAGGCCTTGAGTAGCTTCGCTTTATATTTTATGACTTGTACGCGCAGTCGGAATTGATTTCGGGAAGTTCGTAGTTGATTCGGAAGGAGAATTTTCAATTTAGAAGCTTTAAGTTGGAAGAGTTGACCAAGGTTTGACTTTTTAGTAAACAACCTCAGAATCGGAATTTGAAGGTTCCAATAGGTTCGTATGATGATTTCGGACTTAGACGTATATTTGGGTTGAGTATCGGGTCGCCCGGGAGCATTTCAGCGCTTATTGTGGAAAGTTGGCATTTGGAAGGTTTTAAAATTTTCTACGTTTGGTTTGAAGTGCACTTTAGTGTTATCGATATCCGTTTGGGATTTCGAGCCTTGGAATAGGTTCGTATCGTGATTTATGACTTGTATGCAAAATTTGGCATTATTCTGGAATGTTTAAGTATGATTCAGACGCGTTCGTCGAAGTTTGAATGTTTGAAAGTTGAAAAAAGGATTTTTATCATCGATTCGTGGTTTTGATGTTATTCGTGGCGTTTCGAGCCTTTGGATAAATTTGGTTAAGGTATTGGGACTTGTTGGCATGATTGGACGGGGTCCCGAGGGCTTCGGGTGTGATTTGGAGTAGTTTCAAACCATTTCATCTTGTCTTGAAGCTGCTGGTTTCGGGTGTCAGATTTGTTCATCGCGATCGCGTAGTGTTGATTGGGAGTTGGGTGAACTTGTTCTTCGCGATCATGTATGGGGGCTCGCGATTGTGGTGCTTGGTCAGTTGGTTCATCGCGTTCGTATGGAAGGAGTCGCGAACGTGAAGTATTAGCGTGGTGGCCTGGGTTTGGAAGGTTGTTCTTCGCGATCACATGGATTGGTTCGCGATCGCGTAAGGTGTTAGTCTGAGGCAGGAAGGCTTGGCCTTCGTGTTTGCAGAGCTAGGCTCGCGTTCGCATAGGTTTTTCAGGCAAAGGTTTGCGATCATATTTCATTGGTCATGTTCGCATAGAAGAAATATGGGGCAAGGTTGGCATGGCCTTCGCGATCGCGATGGTACTTCTACGATCGCGAAGAGAAATGAGCTGGGCAGACTTGATTTTTATACGTGATTTGGTTCATTTCTCTCTTATTTTCACTTGGTTAGGTGATTTTTGGAGCTCTTGAAGAGGAGAGTTTCATCATCTATGACAAGGTAATTAATTCTCATATATTATTAGTTAATTACATGGGTTCTACAAGGATTTAAAAATGAAATGTTGTAGAAATTGTGGGATTTGTATGAAAACCTAAAATTTGATATTTTTGGATTTTGACCACGAAATTAGACATGGAATTAGGAATAAATTATATATTTAAGTTCGTGATGTTATAGGTAATGTTTATCTTCAAAAAGTTTGCGGAATCCTTTGACTTTGTTGACTTTTTGAGCAAAATTGGAAATTGTTATAAATTGATTAATTACGAGTGTTGGAGTATATTTTTATTAGTTTGCATAATTGTTTGACTAGTTTCGGATCGATGTCCATTGGTTTGAGGTACTAGAGAAGCGTTGGAGCCGGTTATGGAACTTCAGAGCGAGGTAAGTCTCCTATCTAATCGTGTGAGGGGGAATTTACCCCGTAGGTGTTATGCTTATTACATGCTACATTTTATGGGAGCTACGCACGTATGGGGTGACGAGTGTCCGTGCGCATGCTAGAGTTCCTGATTATGTCCGGGTAGACCTAGATTCACGCTATGCTTTAATTGTACTAATTGAGTTATTCTTGTTTGTTTAATTACTTTAATTCGTATTTTGACCGGAGACTAGATTCACGTAGAGTAATGGACTCTCTATTTTAGATATCTGACAAGCTACTTGATTAGCCATTAGCATTATACTTATCTTTCGGATTTTTCCCGCGTTGTGCGTATTCACCGATTTCTCTTGAATTCCATAACTCACACGTATATTCGTGAGTGGGGTCATAGACCCGTAAAAGCTTCACACTCTTATGGAATCGGCCCGTTCTCCTCGGCAGGATATTATAACACACTTTTATGGGATCTGTCCGTTCGCCTCGGCAAGATATTGTAACACACTCTTATGGGATCGGGCCGTTCACCTCGGCAGGATATTGTAACACACTCTTATGGGATCGGGCCATTCGCCTCGGCAGGATATTGTAACACACTCTTATGGGGATCAGAATGTTTGCCTCGGCAGTATCACGTATCATATTCTTATGGGATCGGGCCGTTTACCTCGACAGAATTATGTATCACACTCTTATGGGATCGGGCCGTTCGCCTCGACATTTCTATGAAACACTCTTATGGGACCGGGCCGCTCGCCTCGGCAGAATCATGCGAATAATTTATAAGGAGTCTGCAGTACTCATGTGTTTCGTGACTTGAGATGTGACTGTTGATTTGGTATTGACCATTACATATTCCATTTGAGGAGGCACCCGATAATTGAGGACTTGGTATTCATTGTTCAGTTGTAGACCGTATTATTTTTCTATACCTGTACTCATTGTTGCTTACCATATTTCATACTTTCCTACTTTATTATA
This sequence comes from Nicotiana otophora, assembly GCA_000715115.1. Lineage (NCBI taxonomy): Eukaryota > Viridiplantae > Streptophyta > Magnoliopsida > Solanales > Solanaceae > Nicotiana > Nicotiana otophora. The sequence goes on along the minus strand of AWOL01S0321090.1, from coordinate 2,770 downwards.
TTTAATTTGCTGGACCACTAGTAAGTGTCAATGTCGACCCCTCGTCACTACCTCTTCGGGGTTAGGCTAGATACTTACAAGGTACGCGTTGATTTACGTACTCATGATGCATTTCTGCACTAAATGTGCAGGATTTGACAGGTTCATTTGGTGGTCATTTGGGCGCGTAGGCGCATCTGCTGAGGGGACTTTATGTGAAATGCATTCCATACTACGATTCGCAATACATAGAGTTTCCATCATAATTATTTAATTTATCTTGTCTTCCTTGTATTCGAGAAATATGATGTATTGTTATTGTACTTCGTAATAGATGCTCATGCACTTATGACACCGGGTTTTGGGGTGTTTTAGAATTTTTGTACGGTTTGGTTTACATTGACACACTTTTAATTTACATTTTAATTAAATTGTATGTATCTACGATTTTTAATGCATTGATCTCTCTATCTAATAAGATTCATGATTTCAAAAATAATAAAATGAATAATTAAGTTGGTAGTTCACCGTTGGCTTGCCTAACGGCGACGTTGGGCGCCATCACGACCTATATTGAGATTTGGGCCGTGACATAAGGAAAGGGAACAAATCAAAATATTTATTCTTACAATAAGATAAATAAAAAAGTAGAGAAAAAGGCCAAATAAAGAAAAAAAAGATAAATAAAATCCTTGACTAAAGAGAAGTGCGACGTCATGTTACACAATTGTAATGCTTATGTGTTTCTCCAATCTTTAAAAAATGTGTTTCTCCGAATTAGAACCTAGAGTAGTAAAAAACTTTTAAATTTCTTTTACTGCCACATTCTTTTGCAGCACAGGGTAGGGGTAAGGTCTGCGTACACACTACGCAGACCTTCTGTTTGGAGGTGGGGAGTTCTTGGAGGGAAGGATGCCGAGGGTCTATTGGAAACAGCCTCTCTACCCCAGGGTAGGGGTAAGGTCTGCGTACACACTACGCAGACCTTCTGTTTGGAGGTGGGGAGTTCTTGGAGGGAAGGATGCCGAGGGTCTATTGGAAACAGCCTCTCTACCCCAGGGTAGGGGTAAGGTCTGCGTACACACTACGCAGACCTTCTGTTTGGAGGTGGGGAGTTCTTGGAGGGAAGGATGCCGAGGGTCTATTGGAAACAGCCTCTCTACCCCAGGGTAGGGGTAAGGTCTGCGTACACACTACGCAGACCTTCTGTTTGGAGGTGGGGAGTTCTTGGAGGGAAGGATGCCGAGGGTCTATTGGAAACAGCCTCTCTACCCCAGGGTAGGGGTAAGGTCTGCGTACACACTACGCAGACCTTCTGTTTGGAGGTGGGGAGTTCTTGGAGGGAAGGATGCCGAGGGTCTATTGGAAACAGCCTCTCTACCCCAGGGTAGGGGTAAGGTCTGCGTACACACTACGCAGACCTTCTGTTTGGAGGTGGGGAGTTCTTGGAGGGAAGGATGCCGAGGGTCTATTGGAAACAGCCTCTCTACCCCAGGGTAGGGGTAAGGTCTGCGTACACACTACGCAGACCTTCTGTTTGGAGGTGGGGAGTTCTTGGAGGGAAGGATGCCGAGGGTCTATTGGAAACAGCCTCTCTACCCCAGGGTAGGGGTAAGGTCTGCGTACACACTACGCAGACCTTCTGTTTGGAGGTGGGGAGTTCTTGGAGGGAAGGATGCCGAGGGTCTATTGGAAACAGCCTCTCTACCCCAGGGTAGGGGTAAGGTCTGCGTACACACTACCCTCCCCAGACCCCACTAGTGGGATTATACTGGGTTGTTGTTGTTGTTGTTGTATTCTTTTGCAGCACAACAGAAGAAATTCTTCGGGTAACCCAAGAGATGTACGATGAGCCTCTAACATGTTGACTCCATTCATCTTCTGTTTCAAAAAAGGTTAGGCCATAAAACAGTTGAATAGTATTTCTTTCAGTAAATAGACAATTTAAGGCTAAATAATGAACATACATATTGACTACATAAACCGATTCATCAAACTTTATTTTCTATATTGTTCAGACCCACTTGAACCCATAGTAAAGATAGAAGGAATACAAATTAAATAAAATAATTAAGAGGGAATCAACAATTTCGCTACACCCAAAAAAGGGCATGTATGCATATTAAGGAATAGTCTTGTAAGTCCGATAAACTAATTTCGTCATATAAGTAAACAAATGAACAAAACCCGAAAAGGAAAAGAAAAACGAAAGATAGTAAAGCAAAATCCAAAGGCTGAACACAAGTAAAAAGAAATATACTGTATACCTTGGATAGCAAATGATGAAAAAAATCCTCTAAACATTTTTCCAAAATTATAGCACCCCAAAATACTACCGCCTCTTGTAGAAATGCAGGGTAGCACAATAGATCCTTGTGATCCGGACCCTTTTTAGAACCCCGCGTATAGTAAGAGCTTAGTGTACCGGGCTGCCTTTTTATAGCACCCCCAAAATCCTACAACATGCAAAAAAACAAAAATCTAAAATATGTCATAAATAATGTGATGCTTGAAATTTTGAAAAAACTTGTAAGGCTAGTCGGGAAATGAGGATAAAGGAATACAAACCTGGCCGGAAGAACCATTGCTTGGAAGTTGAGTTTTCTGACAGGACAAGAGCCTATATTTGTAGTATATTTATAAGTCTGCTAATTACAGGAGACTGTAGTAGTTCCTTTTTGTCCATAAATAAATAATATGAAAGGTTACAACTTGCAAAGGTAGCAACCACTATTGAGACTCTTCCTCTCATTTATGCACGAATATTATTAATGTTTTCCATGGCAATGAC
>AWOL01S0321052.1:0-10711 GCA_000715115.1 Nicotiana otophora | reverse complement strand
ACTAGGCTGCTTTGCATTAGATTCGATGACATGTAGGCAAATATTATGATGGTGCGTGCACAGGCACAACTGAGCAGATGTAATCCATTTGGATCAGAAGGTTATATAAGAAATTCACCAAGTGTAGTCCTTTGTGGAGAATTTAGGGAACCAAGTGGGAAGTATTAACCTAGGGTTATAACTCATTTCCAGGAAATCATTATAGAACTCAATTCCTCAAGAGGTTGTAAGTAAGAGAATTATGATATAGAGGCTTCACGAATAATGCATCTCGTTCAAAGAGTAGATACATGCAATGTTTTGTGATTCATATTCTTGTTAAGACCATATCTTTGCAGGCTCTCAATATAGATGTACATATACAACAAGGAAAATTATGCGGTGTGCATTATGATGTACTAAGGAGTGACTTACTTGGTGACTTTAGGTTGACCGGGTAGTGCCTTAACTGATTCCCCTCGACTTCACATGCATAACATACATTGGTACCATAGTGACATACCCCCGAATGACATCTCCTACACTTTACGCCATGGGGATGAGGTCCACTAAAGTGACTCACCCCACTGACCTGATAATTACCATTTTTGCATACATCATAAGCATCTCCCTTATCCTTCCTCCAAGCCTTCATGGGAGGAGTAACAATCTCTGCACCGACTTGCTATATGGGTCATTGGAATTGCCCAAGCTTTCCACCTATAACACGCTTCTGAACATACTTGCAACATGATGCCAAATGTTCCTTTCCACATATCGGGCAGACCGGGATAGGTGTACCCAACCTAGGGAATTTGTCCTTAATGTTCCCTCTCTTTCTACAACCATAACATATTTCAAGAGTCATCCATCATAAAACCGAGTGGAGCTTCTTACATATCAAACATTCTAGCTTATTGGTGCCAACAATCCTCTTTCGTCTCTTAGGTACTCTCACTACGTGGTCCGTGGCGCGGTAACATTAATAAGAACAAGGACACCTCCCCTAGAAACTAGTTCTTCCAATCCCTCCACGACTTGACCCAATCTCCCAAAGAACTCTCGTGCAATCTTCCCCAGATTAAATAGTAGGGTCATTCCCTCCTTGCTGCTTCGAACTCGTGGATTACTCGTCTGGAAAATGAGACATGACAAGGAAATTAGCTTCCTATCTTGAGCTCTATCACACGATCTAGAGTATCAATTCCTAAATGTCCAAGTATCCTCCTAATTATAGATGTGGTCAACAACACACCGATAAGAAGGACTCTACAAGGCACGACTCCGAGACATCCTAGAACACTTTAAAACCTTAGGCTCTGATATTAAGTTTTTCACGAACCGACCTCGGAGAGCGCGACTGCCGCTTAACCTAGATACCCTAGTCAAGCAAGCCTACTTGATGCCTTCTACCTAATCTTACCCAATAACAATAGATAGACATGAGAAGAGTCAAGTGCTTCATATTCTTTTCCATTACTCAAAGGATATTCGTTTACAATTTTCAAAATATCACAAATTCATATTTGTGAGAGAAAACATGTTTTCCAAAATACCAACACTTCTAGTTCATTTACCGATATTGAACACCACCCACAACATGTCTGCGAAACCTCTAATTACAACATAAGAGTAGTATGGATGTGCCGGCGACAAGGCCCCAGCTATACCTCAAAACATAAAGTACAATGTCAAGTGATATAAGGCCCGGGACAGAGTAGAGCTCACCAAAACCTACGGAATAGAGAGTAACTACTAACGAAGACCAAAGTTGCCCGCTGACGAACCACCTGCATCCATTGAAGATGTAGCACCCCCGGCAAAAGGGACGTTAGTACATATGGAGAAGTACTAGTATGTGAAGCTAAATGTCCTCTTTCTAAATAAAATTCCAATATAATAAGGGAATAATCATGAAAGCTGCAAGTAACGATCGATGATACCCAAATTCCATGTTAAAACATAACAATTTTCAAAACATGAAAGTAATATTATTTTTGGTTGGGAGATCATTAGCACCGATATACCACCGTGTTTTTAGCACGGAGTCTGATCTCTGCCCGATCGGCTAAGCCGTCTCTCCACGAACAATGTGTATTGACATGTGATGTAAAAGAAAGAAAGGTTTTACCAAGAGTAGGAACCACCATGCGCGCAACATAGCTTCCAATCACCACCTGACCGGCTAGGTCGTCTCCCCACATATACCGTGTGAGTCGACATCAAATCCAGGGCTACCAAAAATCTCATCCCAATCAAGGGAATAATCTCAACACATCAATCTCATCCTAAATAAGGGGAATAATCACAATCAATTCCTACACCGACACGCGTAATTTTGGGTGTGGGCCTTACGACCCACCCTTCCTCGGTTCAACAACCCCACATACTACCACCTAATGTCACTTGCATGGCCTATATCAACCTCCACAATCTAATTAGACACTAAGCAAGCTTGCATGGATGATGTAGGACAAGAACTTACCCGGATAGATGGTGGTCTAGTGAGTGGCTTCCATGATTCTTGAAGATTGGTGTAAGAATGGGTGATTAGAATGCTAGGTCTTCCCCTTCTCTCTCTAAAATACTTTTACTTCTCTCTAAAAGCATCAGACATTCGCTTCAAAAGGAGCCCCAAAGGCTATTTATCAAAATGTGGTCGGGTTATAAAAATAGAAAAATGAACCCTCCGAACTCAAGTCTGCGACAGATATGCGGCCCGAAGAATGGACCGCAAAAGTGATTCCAAAAACTGGGTTGGTCTGGACAGGTCTGTGTTTCGCAGACCACTTATGCGGCCGGGAAATGGACCGTAGAATCACACTTCGAAATTCTTCATGCTAAATCTATGATGTAAGTGTGGATCGCGAAATAGGTATGCGATCGCATAATGGACTGCAAAACAACCTTTAAAATTCTATAAAATCTCTGCTCAACTCCACGATGGGTATGCGTCCCGCAGAACGGATCTGCTGTCGCGAATCTGACAACATAATTAGCCCTTCAGCAAAACTTTTCCAACAATACCTCGATGCATTCTTCAATCCAAAACTTGAATTCCTTGGCGAAATTGTATGGGTCCTTACATGATGCTACGTTCGCAGGCCGTGAAATCCCTAATTATCTTAGTTCCTGTTATTATTGTTCCATATTTCAGATAATATTGTATTTTGGGTTCATACTCTGTATTTAAGTTCTGTAAAGCTCATGTACTCGACGACACCAGGTCGTGGGATAGTTTTTAGTTGTATTGTTGCTATTGACTTCAGCTATTTATGTTATTCCACTATTGACACTATTTAATATTTTTATTTAAGTTTATTTCTGCCAATTGATTGTTGGCTTGCCTAGCAAGCCGTATTAGGCGCTCTCACGGTTCCGATGTCGTGACAATGGTGCAATAAGCAACTCAATATCCCAAGAGACCTCTCGTTCATACATCGCCACGAGGCCTAAGAAGAGCCACGACATGCGTGTGAATAATAGAATCATCTCACAAATCACTATAGCATAAGGGAGTAACACACGAAACAAATCAAAGCATGAATAACACCCACTCTGTCTGATGACATGCCCGTAGAAAATACTGCGCCAAGAAAGCAAATCCAATCCAATGTAGAATAAACATTCTCATTGGGCCTAATGGTCCTTCAAATCGATTCAGATCATTCCAGAGTAGGTAGGTAGCCTTCTAAAAATCCATAGTGACCCTATCCATGAAACATTCAATCAATTGTCAAATCCTGGACGCACTTTCACAGTCCGCATCCAGAGGGATAACCGGTCCCTTAGAAATATAGTCTCAAAACTACGAGTGTTCGACAATCTCCACACCTGATTTCTAACTCCCCCACTTAGGTGACATCCACATCACGCATACAAAATCACATCATAAGAAATTCTCCAATAAATCTTTCATATCAAGTAGCAAAATAGGGACACCAACGATTATTGGTATGCGATTTCCATAGTACTAGTCAAGCAACCACAAAACAATATACAATGCACCTTTTTCAATACACACCCTTCTCAGGAGATACAAAATAGTGCTAACATTCTCTTAAGCATATAAAATCTCTCATGCTGTCTAGAACTCAATATCTTTTTTAAGAAACTGAACCGCAACCTAGTCCATTCAATCCTAATTCCACATGGATCACCACATCTACCATGCTATCATATAAGAATATGAGAATCCCACTATAGCTCTGAATACAAAGTAGAATAAAGACTCCATCGACCAGAAACCTTTCACTTACTCAATTCAGGAGAAAATCGCAACATATCACCAACTTCCCACAACTATAGAAGACATCAATCTGCCAATCGTGGTCAAAACTATCGCAAACTCTTCGTAATCCATTTGCACATAACTAAGCCATCAGAACTGAATCCTTCTAAATCAACCAAGTCACACAAACTGCCAAACCCAAAAGTAAAGATCTATTATACCAAAGGAACTGATAATCTCTATTACCATGCTAATCTAAGCCATTGCTAAACGGACCTAACTCTTTCAAATTAGTTATGATCCGCCTTCACGACAACAGTAATTTTTCCAAGTACACTATGCACCTCAATTAAAACTCATACCAGGTGATCCCAACATAAAATCTTGTCATCCTAAGACACGTAAGCGACTTTATTCCCTCTCATGCACTCAATAGTACCTTAAATCGAGATGCTGCTCTGAAGAGACCTTCCATGAATCTAAAAATGTTTCTTCAATCTCTCCGACACTATATTGCAGAACTGATAATAATACAGAAATACTCCATGTCTCTTTCACAATCCAACACCAATCTTAATTTCTCAGCCACATAATGAATCTGAAAAATCCTTAGGTACCACATATTGAATCTTGAATCCATTAGAACCTTCTCGAGAGTCATCCACTTTGTCCTAGTCTCGAGTACAAAGCCAATCATGCCAAACAACTAGTGCTCCATTAGCATATGAATACCCCAAAAAGAAGCAAACGAGCAAATGCATTCCCGTGCACACTACTTCCACAGAAGAATACCAAACTTGAGTCTTTCTACAAACTCCATATATTAGTAAGGTGAAATACAACAAGCATCCGACAATTCCTTGCTTGAATCATGCTCGAAGTCATTCTCCTCAATTCATAACTAATACACAAGCATCCCTTAGTCCAAAATCTGTAACGACACATGACCATATAATCCAATCATCAATGGCAGGCTCCCCCACTTGGCCTTAAGCCACAATCACAAAACTCAAGAACCTGCAATGATTTCTCCTCTTTAAGTTAATCTCTATTACCATGCTAATCTAAGCCATTGCTAAACGGACCTAACTCTTTCAAATTAGTTATGATCCGCCTTCACGACAACAGTAATCTTTCCAAGTACACTATGCACCTCAATTAAAACTCATACCAGGTGATCCCAACATAAAATCTTGTCATCCTAAGACACGTAAGCGACTTTATTCCCTCTCATGCACCCAATAGTACCTTAAATCGAGATGCTGCTCTGAAGAGACCTTCCATGAATCTAAAAATGTTTCTTCAATCTCTCCGACACTATATTGCAGAACTGATAATAATACAGAAATACTCCATGTCTCTTTCACAATCCAACACCAATCTTAATTTCTCAGCCACATAATGAATCTGAAAAATCCTTAGGTACCACATATTGAATCTTGAATCCATTAGAACCTTCTCGAGAGTCATCCACTTTGTCCTAGTCTCGAGTACAAAGCCAATCATGCCAAACAACTAGTGCTCCATTAGCATATGAATACCCCAAAAAGAAGCAAACGAGCAAATGCATTCCCGTGCACACTACTTCCACAGAAGAATACCAAACTTGAGTCTTTCTACAAACTCCATATATTAGTAAGGTGAAATACAACAAGCATCCGACAATTCCTTGCTTGAATCATGCTCGAAGTCATTCTCCTCAATTCATAACTAATACACAAGCATCCCTTAGTCCAAAATCTGTAACGACACATGACCATATAATCCAATCATCAATGGAAGGCTCCCCCACTTGGCCTTAAGCCACAATCACAAAACTCAAGAACCTGCAATGATTTCTCCTCTTTAAGTACCATGACCTCACATAGTTACTCAGCTGAATTTCTCATAAGATCATGCTACACCAACCATAACACATCCCAAATTATCAACCCAAGCACACTCACCCTTGTGATGGTCGTTCCATCTTCCTCAAGCTATCCAGACCTTATCGTAGCATATACATCGCACTGGGTAGAAGTTAAGACTCTTCATAAGAACATCATAAGAAATCATGCAACCTCCAATCTTCTCATAGGAGATAGCCCACATGTGAAACCACATATCAATATCTTCGTATGACCTTGCCATAGATACAACCACTTTGTAATCAATCAATCTCCCGAGTCCACACTCGTCCATAAGCCGTAAGGATCTATTTCATTCCACATATGAACAACTACATGATCCATGAACATACCCAAAACTCAAGTCTATATTGCACACCAAGATAATAATCAAGCATTTATATTTCCTTATTAGCTCAAGCAAACCATTCTCATAAAGTTTGAACTCTCAAAGTGTAAGAAATTATCAAAAAACAAATGAAATGCACAGACTTAGCCATTTGTCCACAATGACCCAAATAGCATCAAACTTCCTCGACATTCGTGGAAACCCTACCATAAAACCCATAATGATACATGATCCATGTCCAATACGCACTCAATAATGAGTGAAAATAGTCGTTGGAAGAATAGTACCCAACAAGAGTCGGGGACGATTTCCACAGGGAATCTAATATGGGTGCTAGGGGTATACACTTGACGAAAGGAAATGGAACAACTAGATTTCACTTCAAAATAAAGAGTTTTGATTTCTAATTCTAATTTACTCTAACAATATTGAGCTAAGAGAATAAACTAGAAAGCGAATGATTGTTTTTGGTGTTTTTCCAAATAGTTAAAGAGCCTAGGGATGTGACCTTAGCCTAGGTGTTAGCCTAATGGGTTAAATACGTTAATGCTTGTTTTGTTGATTGGGGTGTATTATAGCTATCAACTTTAGGGTACCCACTCAATACCTCTCGGTCAATGAGTGATTTTGCCCAATTCGGCTTTCTCAAGCCCAAGTAGGTATCAAGCTAAATAGTTGATATGAGCTCAAGTCGAGTTCTCACTATATCTAGTTCAAACCCTTTAATTAGACTAATCAAACCTTAATTAGCCCAATTCCTTATTAGCCAAGCTTTCCTATACTAGGCACCTCTTTCTAAAGTAAGAACCAAGTCAAATAGGCATAAATCAATGTTTGCAACCATTAATTCTAAAATTTAAGCATAAACTAGGCTAAATAATCAACACCCAATCATAAACAAGCATTAAATTAAATATCTATAAGGTTTATATACTAGGGTTGGGTCATAACCCTAGTAAGAATCTAGCTATTCATAATGAGAATTGAATAAAACAAAGAAGAAATGCTAATTAAACTCATAATTTAAGATTAAAATGATAAAATATGATGTTTAAACCCCAAAGTTGTCACAAACTTCCTAAAAACAGTAAAATACAACGTGTACCATAGCTCAAACTTCGAAACTTGACATAAATTGGTGATTATCGTCTATTTATAGTTGCCCAAAATTTGTTGACGAAAATGCCCCTTGAGAGGTTCTGCGACTGCACAATTCCATGTGCGGTCCGCAGTTTCTTCAGCTGGCAAGGTCTTGGATTCTACAACCGCATGATTCTAGTCTACGACTGTAAACAATCTTCTACAGCCATACAATTCTATGCGGTCCACACTTCAAGAAAGGCTTCAAGTCTTGTTCATTTGCACACCCTCTGAACTTTGAATCGGTTGATAGTGCAGACCTTGTTCTGTGACCGCACAAATCATGTGCGGTCCACAGATCAGCTAAAACTCTACTAGGCTTCTTCGCTTATTTTGCTGCCTAGAGTAAATTTTGCGGTCCGTACTTTCTTCTTCGGTCGTAGAAATACTTCTGCGGACTGCACATCTTATGTTTTGCGCCCCTTCTTTCCTTGTGAGTTGGAACACTCCTTTTTGAGACGAATTTCATCATGGGATCCCAAACTTCCAACATTCCTGCAATTTGCACACTTTCATTAGTTTTGGGAAAATAAATCAGTACTTTTGGACTAAAACAAAAGCAAAAAGGTGCTAATAATCGGTCAAAATCCACACTTATCAACTCCCCCAAACTTAAGTCTTTGCTTGTCCTCAAGCAAATAAATTAGTTCCCACCTCCTCAGAGTAACATGTCATTACAACGAGTCAATAATGAGTCATTCGTACATCAGTTGTGACCAACAATTACCCTCACTACTCATGCATTATTAACATGGTGACAAGTCAAATATTCATGCACATATAGTTCTATTGTGACATTTAAGCTTCAAGAATTGACTTTACTCATCAAGGACTCTTGTTCTGTCATGTAGGTCATGGTGGACTCCAAACTCTGACTCATCTACTTTCCATTTTCCAAGTTCACTTAAGAAATTAGCACTCAATCTTAAGATTCATGAAAGTTTCACTCGTCTCTCACAAGAGAATGTCACAAGTACAGCTTCAAGTACCATACGCTCGCCCCTCATGTAGATCACCACTAATTTACGTTCACTCGGTTCGAAATCAAGTAGGACTTCTTTTGGGTTGTAATGAAGGCTTTTGGATTAGGGTAGGATACCATATGGGTAAGTTGTTACACGTTTCCTTAAGCACTCCACATTTTTATTTCTCGGCTCATGATTACCAATTCCTAGAGGCATTTCCTTTTCATTGGGGACTAGAGAGACTTAACATCACTCTTTCTTGTTTATTTCATTATTTTTCTCCCTTTCTAATTGCTTATGTTATGGATCATTACCTCTTTTTGAATCCATTAACCCTTCCACTTATTCACTTTTTATGCATTTTTCCTTTTGTTCTTTTCTTTTCTTGCCTTCTCTTTTCATAGTGATTATTTGTTTTCTCTTTTTGTGCCTTAACATCTTTTTCAAATTCCTCATCTCTACCCCAAACTTATGATTTAAGCCACTTATTTCACAAGAGTGTTAAGGAAAGTCCAGGCACTAAGAGAGGGTCACGACAATATGGGTAAAGGCTTATAACATGGTTATCAAATGAGAAAGGCTTATAACATGGTTATCAAATGAGAAAGGCTAGAGGCTCAAAGGGGGTTGACTAGGGATAACAACATTGGTTGGCAATAGAAAGCTCAAACGAGCCAAGGAAATCCTACAATCACTTCTCAAACCTAGCAAAACTTAGGATTTTGCCTTGAAACACATTCGGGGCAAGTTCTAGGCCATTCGCACATATACTTGGACTAGCAACAATTCATCTCACCCCTCACACAACTAGATTGTAAAAGAGGATAGAGTCGAGAGCCTACAATGACCACATTCAAGTTTAAAGATCACTATGGTCCAATAAATCACTCGATGATCCCCAAAGTCAAATCAAGAGTCACAAAGTCACTAACTAGAGCTATTTCTTTCAAAAACCCTATCTCTAACCATAAGAACATAGTTAAGTGTGTTGATACCAAATGAAGCATGATTAACTCTTCGAGAATGACTTGATTAGGTCTTTTTATTCATTACTACTACTATTATTACCTAAATACAAAGACTGACTCATTCCATTAAGAAAGTTGTCACGCCATCCATCATTGGGATGAGTCACCCGGTTTACACAAAAACTATCTTTGGGAAGAATTGTGGCGTTAAGAAAACCAAAGGCTTATTATCCACTAAAGCAAAAAAAAAAAAAAAGCTACTTAACAAAACAAGAACTAATATGAAAAAAATAAAGAAGCTAATGAGCAATAACTACTAAACATAAATAATTATAAATAAGAAGAGAGAGAGAGAGAGAGAGAGAGAGAGAGAGAGAGAGAGAGAAGATAGATAAATACAAATAAGAAAAGAAAGAGTATCATCAAATTATTACAGACCAAATGTATCCTAAGTGTACCAGTGTATCAAATAAACTCCCCCTCCCCCCCCCAAATAAAATTAAGCATTGTCCCCAATGCTTAGCAAAATAAGAGTAGAAGAAAAGAGGGGGAAGAAAACTCCCTAAAGAGCCTTGGGCATCTCAGTGTCCCCAGCAATGTCATCTCCTATAGGATTATCCAACTGTATCTCATCATCATCAAATCCGTGCATGGTTGGGTTGTCGAACATAGCACGCACTACCTTAACAGTGTCGACAACAACTTCTGGCTCCTCAGACTGGCCAGATGGTACTACCGGTGCAGATGGTGCTGAAGGATCTGGGGCGGACTGGTGCGGGTCAAGCAGCATATCAAAAGGCAGGTCTCCAATTGTGAAAAGTCTAGTCACCTCCTTTCAGAGCTTGTGCATTTATTTCATGCTCGTATGGGACTTTCTCATCTTCTTTACTTCCTTACCCAGCTCCTTAATAACTTACCCGTGATGTACCAAGGTGTCCATGTTAGTCTTCTGGTTCTCTAGAATCTTCTTCAGTGTCTCATAAATATCAGAGGGAGCATGTGGTGCCTGAGTAGTGGACTGTGCTACAATAGTACTAGACAAGTCAGACAACTTTGTAGTAGCTGTTTTCATCAAGTTGTTGAGAATCGTCAATGTTTGGGAGACTCGCAACACAGATAGTGGAGTTGTAGGCATGTGCACTGGCCTCAGAGTTGTCCTAGGAGCTGTGGTAGTAGCTGAAGTGGGGGTTGCA
>AWOL01S0320740.1:0-10618 GCA_000715115.1 Nicotiana otophora | reverse complement strand
CAGGGGGGTCGGGCCTACGCGGAAGGCGTGGGCAATAGCACATGAAAATTAGGAAATCGGGTGGAATTCAAGTTTCAAGGTCGTAAAATGCCACAAAATGAGAAACGGTAATGATGGGGTGGTGACTACGGTTCCTTAGGTCACTTTGTATGGCCCGGAAAACTTTTAGGCGATCCGGGTCCGGGGGACCAGGTCCAAGCTGAAGCCGTGAGCCATAGCACACGAAAATGAGGGAATCAGGCAGAATTCTTGTTTTATGGCCGTAAAATGCAAAAGCCATGAGTAACGGTCACAACGAGGCAGTGACTATGGTTTATTAGGTCATTTTCGATGGCTCAAAAATATTTGAGGAGATCCGGGTCCGGGGGTCGGGCCCACGTGAAGGGCGTGGGCTATAGCACACGAAAATCTAGGAATGGGGCAGAATTCAAGTTTTTATGACCGTGAAATGCCAAAAAAGAGGAATAGTCACATCACAGTGGTGACTATGGATCCGTAGGTCGTTTTGGATGACCTAGAAAAGTTTTAGGCGATTCGGGTCGGGGGACTCCGGCCCACGCGGAAGGCATGGGCCATAGCACACGAAAAACAGGGATTCGAGCGGAATTCCAGTTTCATGGCCGTACAATGCCAAAACACAAGAAACGGTCACGACAAAGCAATGACTATGGTTCCTTAAGTAGTTTTTGATGGCCCAGAATAATTTGAGGCGATCCGGGTCTGGGGGCCGGGCCCATGCGGAGTCGTGGGCCATAGCACACGAAAATAAGGGAATCAGGCGGAATGTTGATTTTATGGCTGTAAAATGTAAAATAACGAGTAACGGTCACATCGAGGTGGTGACTATGGTTTCTTAGGTCATTGTTGACAGGTTAAAACATTTTAAGGGGATCCAGGTCCGGTAGTCGGGCCCACGCGAAGGGCGTGGGCTATAGCACACGACAATTGGAGAATCGGGCGGAAATCAAGTGTTTATGGCCATGAAATGACAAAAACGAGGAACAGTCATGGCGTGGTTGTGACTATGGTTCCTTAGGTCATTTCTGATGGCTCGGAAATATTTGAGTCGATTCGGGTCCGGGAGCTCCGGCCCACGTGGAAGGCGTGGGCCATAGCACACGAAAATGAGGGAATCGGGCGGAATTCCAGTTTTACGGCCGTAAAATGCCAAACCATGAGGAACGGTCATGGCGGGGTAGTGACTATGGTTTCTTAGGTCATTTTGGATGCCCCAAACAATTTGAGGCGATACGGGTCCGGGGGGCCGGGCCCACATAGAGGTGTGGGCCATAGCACACGAAAATGAGGGAAAGAGGTGGAATTACGGTTTTATGGCCGTAAAATGCCAAAATTTGAGGAACGGTCATGAAGGGTCTATGACTATGGTTCCTATGGTCATTGTTGACGGCCCAAAGAAATTTGGGGCGATCCGGTTCCGGGGGGCCTGCCCACGCGGAAGATGTGCGCCATAACACACAAATATCATGGAATCGGGTGGAATTCAAGTTCTATTGCCGTAAAATGCCAATACATGAGTAACGGTCATGGTGGGGTGGTGACTATAGTTCCTTAGGTCATTTTGGATGGCTCAAACAATATTGAGGTGATCCGGGTCCGGGGGTGGGGCCCACGTGGAAGGCGGGGGCTACACACACGAAAATCAGGGAATCGGGCGGAATTACAGCTTTATGACTGTAAAACGCCAAAACGTGAGGAACGTTCGTGGAGGGGAAGTGACTATGGTTCCTTAGGTTATTTTTCATGGCCCGAAGAATTTTAGGCGATCCGGGTCTGGGGGGCAAGGCGCACGCGAAGGCATAGGCCATAGCACACAAAAATGAGGAAATCAGGCGTATTCTTGTTTTATGGCCGTAAAATGCAAACAACTGAGGAACAGTCATGGAGGGGCGATTACTATGGTTCCTTAAGTCATTTTTCATGGCCCTAACAAATATGGGGTGATCCGGTTCCGGGGGGCCTTCCCACGCGAAAGGAATGCGGAATAGCACGCGAAAATCATGGAATCGGGCGGAATTCAAGTTTTATTAACGTAAAACGCCAAATACTAAGGAACGGTCATGGTGGGGCGATGACAGTGATTCCTTAGGACGTTTAGGATGGCCCGGAAACATTTGAGGCAATCCGAGTCCGGGGGGCCGGGCTCACGCGGAAGGCGTGGATTATAGCATACGAAAATAAGGGAATCAGGAAACATTCCAATTTTATTGTCGTAAAATACCAAAAAGCGAGGAACGATCACGGTGGGGGTGATGACTATGGTTCCTTAGGGCGTTTTTATGGCCCAAACAAATTTGAGGTGATCCGGGTCCGGGGGTGAAGCCCACGCGGAAGGCGTGGGCTATAGCACACGAAAATCAGGGAATTAGGCTTAATTAAAGTTTTATGACCGTAAAACCCCAAATGAAAAGGAACGGTCATAGAAAGTGGTGAATATGGTTCCTTAGGCAGTTTGGATGGAACGATAAAATTTGAGGCGATCCGGGTCCGGGGGGCAGGGCCCACGCGGAAGGCATGGGCAATAGCATACACAAATTAGGGAATTAGGCAGAATTCAAGTTTCAAGGGCGTAAAACGCCAAAAAATGAGGAATGGTCATGGTGGGGCAGTGACTACGGTTACTTAAGTCATTTGTGATGGCCTGAAAATGTTTTAGGTGATCAGGGTTTGGGGGCCAGCGCACGCTGAAGCCGTGGGCCATAGCACCCGAAAATGAAGGAATCGGGCAGAATTCTTGTTTTATGGCCGTAAAATGCAAAACAATCGACTAACGGTCATGGCGAGGTAGTGACTATGGTTCCTTAGGTCATTTTGGATGGCTCAAAAAACTCTAAGGCGGTCCGGGTCCGTGGGTCGGGCCCACGCGAAGGGCGTGGATTATAGCACAAGAAAATCAGGGAATCGCGCAAAATTCAAATGTTTATGGCCGTAAAATGCCAAAAAAGAGGAACAGTCACGGTGTGGTGGTGATATGGTTCCTTAGGCCGTCTTAATGGCCCGGAACATTTGAGGCAATTTGGGTCCGTTGGCTCCGGCCCACGCGGAAGGCGTAGGCCATAGCACACGAAAACTAGGGAATCGGGCGAAATTCAAGTTTCAAGGGCGTAAAACGCCACAAAATGAGGAATGGTCACGGTGGGGCGGTGACTACGGTTCTTTAGGTCATTTTTGATGGCCCGAAAAATTTTAGGCGATCAGGGTCCGGGGGGCGAGGCGCACGCTGAAGCCGTGGGCCATATCATACCAAAATGAGGGAATCGAGCAGAATTCTTGTGTTATGGCCGTAAAATGCAAACTCGAGTAACGGTTATGGCGAGGAAGTCACTATGGTTCCTTAGGTCATTTGTGATGGCTCAAAAACCTCTAAGGCGATCCGGGTCCGGAGGTCGGGCCACCACGGAGGGCGTGGTTATAGTACATGCAAATCAGGGAATCACGCAAAATTTAAGTTTTTATGGCCGTAAAATGCCAAACAAGAGGAACAGTCACAGTGCAGTGGTGATATGGTTCCTTAGGTCATTTTAAATGGCCTGAAAAATATTGAGGCGATTCGGGTTAGGGGGCTCCGGCCCACGCATAAGGCATGGGCCATAGCACATTAAAATCAGGGACTGGGGCGGAATTCCTGTTTCATGGCCGTAAAATGCCAAAAATGAGGAATAGTCACGGTGGGGTAGTTACTATGGTTCCTTAAGTTGTTTGTGATAGCCCAGAAAAATTTGAGGCAATCCAGATCCGGGGGGTCGGGCCCATGCAAAAGGCATGGGCCATAGCACACGAAAATGAGGGAATCAGGCAGAATTCAAGTTTTACGGACGTAAAACACCAAAATAACTCGGAATGGTCATGGTGGGGCGATGCCTATGGTTCCTTAGGTTGTTTTTGATGGCCTATAGAAATTTGAGGCGATCCGGTTTAGGGGGGCTGCCCACGCGGAAGGTGTGCACCATAACACGCGAAAATCATGGATTCGGGCGGAATTCAAGTTTTATTGCTGTAAAATGCCAATAATTGAGGAACGGTCATGGTGGGGTGGTGACTATAGTTCCTTAGGTCGTTTTTGATGTCTCAAAAAACATTGAGGTGATCTGGGTCCGGCTGTGGGGCCCACGCGGAAAGCGTGCATTATACACACGAAAATTAGGGAATCGGGCGGAATGACAGCTTTATGACCGTAAAACGCCAAAGAGTAGGAACTTTCATGGAGGGGCAGTAACTATGGTTCCTTAGGTCAGTTTTTATGGCCCGAAAAATTTTAGGCGATCCGGGTCTGGGGGCCCAGGCGCACGCGAAGGCATGGGCCATAGCTCACGAAAATGAGAGAATGAGGCATATTCCTGTTTTATGGCCGTAAAATGCCACAAAATGAGGATCGGTCACGGCGGGGAGATGACTATGGTTCCTTAGGTCATTTTTCACGGCCCGAACATATATGGGGTGATCTGATTCCGGGCCCACGCAAAAGGCATGCGGAATAGCACGCGAAAATCATGGAATCGGGCGTAATTCAAGTTTTATTAACGTAAAACGCCAAAGAATGAGGAACATTCATGGTGGGGCGATGACAGTGATTCCTTAGGTAGTTTAGGATGGCCCGGAAAATTTTGAGGCAATCCTAGTCCGGGGGGCCGGGCCCATGCGGAAGGCGTGGATTATAGTACACGAAACTGAGGGAATCAGGCAAAATTCCAGTTTTATAGCCGTAAAATACCAAAAAGCGAGGAACGATCATGGCGGGATGATGACTATGTTTCCTTAGGGTGTTTTCATTGCCCAGAAAAATTTGAGGTGATCCGGGTCCGGGGGGTCGAGCCCACACGGAAGTCGTGGGCTATAGCACACGCAAATCAGAGAATTAGGCTTAATTAAAGTTTTATGACCGTAAAACCCCAAATGACAAGGAACGGTCATGGAGGGGCGGTGAATATGGTTCCTTAGGCAGTTTTGGAAGGAACGATACAATTTGAGGCGATCCGGGTCCGGGGGGGCAGGGCCCACGCGGAAGGCGTGGGCAATAGCACACGCAAATTAGGGAATCGGGCTGACAACAAGTTTCAAGGGCGTAAAATGCCAAAAACCGAGGAATGGTCACGGTGGGGCAGTGACTAAGGTTCCTTAACTCATGTTTGATGGCCCGAAAGAATTTTAGGCGATCAGGGCTCGGGGGGCCAGGCGCATGCTGAAGCCGTGGGCCATAGCACCCGAAAATGAGGGAATCAGGCAGAATTCTTGTTTTATGGCCGTACAATGCAAAACAATTGAGTAGCGGTCATGGAAAGGTAGTGACTATGGTTCCTTAGGTCATATTTGATGGCTCAAAAAACTCTAAGGCGATCCGAGTCCGTGGGTCGGGCCCACGCGAACGGCGTGGGTTATAGCACACGAAAATCAGGGAATCGCGCAAAATTCAAGTTTTTATGGCCGTAAAATGCCAAAAACGAGGAACAATAATGGTGCGATGGTGATATGGTTCCTTAGGTCGTTTTTAATGGCCCGGAAAAATTTGAGGCGATTTGGGTCCGGGGGCTCCAGCCCACGCAGAAGGCGTGGGACATAGCACACGAAAATTAGGGAATCGGGTGGAACTTAAGTTTCAAGGGCGTAAAACGCCAAAAACCGAGGAATGGTCATGGTGGGGCGGTGACTACGGTTACGTAGGTCATTGTGGATGGCCCAAAAATATTTTAGGCGATCAGGGTCCGGGAGGACAGCACACGCTAAAGCCGTGGGCCATAGCACACGAAAATGACGAAATCGGGCAGAATTCTTGTTTTATGGCCGTAAAATGCAAAACAATCGAGTAAAGGTCATGGAGAGGCAGTCACTATGATTCCTTAGGTCATTTTTGATAGATCAAAAAACTCTAAGGCGATCCGGGTTTGGGGGGTCGGGCCGACGCGGATAGCACACGAAAATCAGGGAATCGCGTAAAATTCAAGTTTTTATGGCCGTAAAATGCCAAAAAAGAGGAATATTCATGGTGCGGTGGTGATATGGTTCCTTAGGTTATTTTTAATGTCCCGAAAGAAATTGAGGCAATTCGGGTTAGGGGGATCCGGCCCACGTAGAAGGCATGGGCCATAGCACACGAAAATCAGGGACTCGGGCGGAATTCCTGTTTCACGGCCGTAAAACGTCACAAAATGAGGAATGGTCACGGCGGGATAGTGACTATGGTTCCTTAGGGCGTTTTGGAAAGCCCAGAAAAATTTGAGGCAATCCGGATCCGGGGGCCGAACCCACGCGAAAGGCATGGGCCATAGCACACGAAAATGAGGGAATCAGGCAGAATTCAAGTTTTACGGACGTAAAACACCAAAACATGAGGAATGGTCATGGTGGGGCGATGACTATGGTTCCTTCAGTTATTTGTGATGGCCTAGAAAAATTTGAGGAGACCAGTTCCGGGGAGTCGGGCCCTCGCGGGAGGCGTGCGCAATAGCATGCAAAAAGCAGGAAATCGAGTGGAATTCAAGTTTTATGGACGTAAAATACCAAAATATAAGGAACGGTCATAGAGAGGTGGTGACAGTGGTTCCTTAGGTCATTTCCGATGGCCCAAAATAAATTGAGACGATCCGGGTCTGGGGCCGGGCCCACGCGGAAGGCGTGGGCTATAGAACACGAAAATAAGGGAATCAGACGAAATTCTAATTTTATGATTGCAAAATGCCAAATAGAGAGGAACGGTCATGGTGGGGCAATTATTGTGGTTCCTTAGATCATTTGTAATCGCCCGAAAAAGTTTGAGGCGATCTGGGTTTGGTGGGCCGGGCCCAAGCGGAAGGTGTGAGCTACAACACACAAATATTAGGGAATCGGGCGGAATTCAGGTTTTATGGCCGTAAAATGCCAAACATGTGGAACGGTCATCGCGGGGCAGTGACTATGGTTTCTTAGACGTTTTTATGGCCCGAACAACTTTGAAGCGAATCGAGTCCGAGGGGCCGGGCCCACATGGAAGGCATGAATTATAGCACACAAAAATGAGGGAATCAGGCGGAATTCTAATTTTATAATCGTAAAATGCCACAAATCGAGTAACACTCTTGGAGGGGCGGTGACTGTGGTTCCTTAGGAAATTCGGGTCCAGGGGTGGAGCCTACCCGGAAGTTGTTGGCTATAGCACACGAAAATAAGGGAATCCGGCAAAATTAAAGTTTTATGGCTGTAAAATTCCAAAATAATGAGGAACGATCACGGCGGGGCGATGACTATGGTTCCGTATCTCATTTTTGATGGCACAAAAATATTTGATACGATCCGGGTCCGAGGGCCACGCCCCCGCGAAAGGCGTGGGCTAGCACACGAAAATCAAGGAATCAGGTGGAATTCAAGTTTTACGGCCGTAAAATGCTACAATACGAGGAACGGTCACGGCGGGGTGGTACCTATGGGTCCTTAGGTCATTTTTCATAGCCCAAATAAATTTGAGGCGATCAAGGTCCGGGGGGCTAGGCCCACGTGGAAGGCGTGGGCTATAGCACAAGAAAATCAATGAATCGGGCAGAATTATAGTTTTATAGCCGTAAAACACGAAAAAATAAGGAACGGTCATGGAGGGGCGGTGACTATGATTCCTTAGGTCATTTTTGATGGCCCGAAAATTTGATGCGATCCGGGTCCGGCGGGATGGGCCCATGCGGAAGGCACGGGCTATAGCACATGAAAATCAGAGAATCAAGAGTAATTCAGGTTTTATGGCCGTAAATTGCTAAAATACGAGGAACGGTCATGGGGGGTGGTGACTATGGTTCCTTAGGTTGTTTGTAATGGTCCGAAAAAATTTGAGGCGACCGGTTCCGGGGAGCCGGGTTCTTGCGGGAGGCATGTACAATAGCACACGAAAATCAAGGAATCAGGTGGAATTCAAGTTTTATGGCCGTAAAATACCAAAACATGAGGATTAATCATGGCGGGGCGGTGAAACTGGTTCCTTAGATTAATTCTGATGGCCCAAAAAAATTTGAGACGATCCGAGTCTAGGGCCGGGCCCACACAGAAGGCGTGGGATATAGAACACGAAAATAAGGGAATCGTTCCAGTTTTATGTCTGTACAATGCCAAAAATCGAGGAAAGATCATGGAGGGGCAATGATTATGGTTCCTTAGGTCATTTTGTATGGACTAAAGAAATTTGAGGCAATTCGGGTCCGAGAGCGGGCCCCCGCGTAAAGCGTGGGCCATAGCATACGAAAATCAAGGAATCTGGTAAAATTCACGTTTTACAGCTGTAAAATGCTAAAATACGAGGCACGGTCATGGCGGGGCGATGACTGTGGGTCCTTAGGTCATTGTTTGATGGCCTGAAAGAATTTGGGGAGATCCAGGTCCGGGGGTCTAGGCCCCCGTGGAAAGCGTGGGCTATAGCACACGAAAACAAGGAATGAGGTGGAATTCTAGTTTTGTAGCCGTAAAATGCAAACAAATGAGAGACAGTCATGGAGGGGTAGTGACTATGATTCCTTAGGTCATGTTCGATTGCCTGTCAAAATTTGATGCCATCCGAGTTCGGCGGGCTGGGCCCATGTGGAAGGCGTGAGTTATAGCACATGGAAATCAGAGAATCGAGTGAAATTCAGGTTGTACGGTCGTAAAATGCTAAGATATGAGGAACGGTCATGGCCGGGAGGTAAATATGGTTCCTTAGGTCATTTGTGATGGCCCGAAAATATTTGAGGTGATACCGCTCCTGGGGGTCGGACGCACGCGGAAGGCGTGGTCCATAGCACACGAAAATGAGGGAATCGGTAGAATTCCAGTTTTATGGCAGTAAAACGCAGAATAACGAGTAACGGTCTCAGCGGGGAGGTGATTATGGTTCCTTAGGTCATTTTGGACGTCCAAGAATAATTTGATGTGATCCGGGTCCAGGGGTGGGGCCCACCCAGAAGGTGTGGGCTATAGCACACGAAAATAAACGAATTCGACAACATTAAAGTTTTATGGCCATAAAATGCCAAATAACGAGGAACGGTCACGGTGAGGCATTGACTATGGTTCCTTAGTTCGTTTTTGATAGTCCAAAAAATTTGAGGCAATCCGGGTCCGGAAGGCCGAGCCCACGCGAAAGGCATGGGCCATAGCACACGAAGATGAGGGAATCGGGCATAATTCTAGTTTTATGGACGTAAAACACAAATGAACGAAGAACTATCATGGAGGGGCGATCACTATGGTTCCTTAGGTCATTCGTGACGGCCCGAAAAAATTAAAGGCGATCCAGGTCCAAGGGGCCTGGCCCACATGGAAGGCGTGGGCTATAGCACAGGAAAATCAGGGAATCGGGCAGAGTTCCAGTTTTATTGCCATAAAACACCAAAACATGAGGAACGATCACGGTGGGGCGATGTCTATGGTTCCTTAGGTTGTTTTTTTTGGTCCAAAAAACTTTTACGCGGCCGGTTCTGAGGGGCCGGGCGCTCGCGGGAGGCATGCGCAATAGCACACGAAAATGCGGGAATCAGGTGGAATTCAAGTTTTATGGCCGTAAAACACCAAAATATGAGAAACAATCATGGTGGGGCGGTGACAGTGGTTCCTAAGGTTATTTCTGATGGCCCGAAAAAATTTGAGACGATCTGGGTCAGGAGACGGGCCCATATGAAAGGCATGGGCTATACAACACGAAATAAATGAATCGGGCGAAATTCGAGCTTTATGGCTGTAAAATGCCAAATGTCGAGGAACGGTCATGGCGGGGTGGTGACTATGGTTTCTTAGGTCATTTTATATGGCTCAGAAAAATTTGAGGCGATCCAGATTAGGTGCTCTGGGCCCACGCGAAAGACATGAGCAACAACACACGAAATTCACAGAATCAGGCGAAATTCAAGTTTTATGGTCGTAAAACGCCAAAACGCTGGAACGGTCATAGCTGGGCGATGACTATGGTTCCTTAGACGTTTATATGGCCTGAAGAAATTTGAGGCAAACCAGGTCCGGGGGGCCGGACCTACGCGGAAGGCGTGGATTATAGCTCACAAAAATGAGGGAATAAGGCGGAATTCCAGTTTTATAGCTGTGCAATGCTAAAACTGAGGAACGCTCATGGAAGGGCAGTGACTATGGTTCTTTAGGTCGTTTTTGATGACCCAGAAAAATTTGAGGTGATCCGGGTCCAGGGGTTGGGCCCACCCGAAAGGTGTCGGCCATAGCACACGAAAATAAACGAATCCGGTAGAATTAAAGTTGTATGGCCGTCAAACGCCAAACAATGAGGAACGGTCACGGCGAGGCAGTGACTATGGTTCCTTAGTTCGTTTTGGATAGTCTAGAAAAATTTGAGGCGATCCAGGGAATCGGGTGGAGTTCCAGTTTTATAGCCGTAAAACACCAAAATATGAGGAACGGTCATGGTGGGGCGATGTCTGTGGCTCCTTAGGTTGTTTGTGTTGGTCCGAAAACATTTTATGCGACCGGTTCCGAGGGGCCAGGCCCTCGCGATAGGCGTGCGCAATAGCACGCGAAAATTAGGGAATTAGGTGGAATTCAAGTTTTATGGCCGTAAAACACTAAAACATGAGAAACAGTCACGGCGGGGCGGTGATAGTGGTTCCTAAATTTATTTATGATGGCCCAAAAATATTTGAGATGATCC
>AWOL01S0320709.1:8623-30392 GCA_000715115.1 Nicotiana otophora | reverse complement strand
ACAAAAACATCATAGTTTATCATTTTAATTTTATATTATGGGTTTAATTAGTAATTCTTCTTTATTTTCTTTATTTTCTACTATAAGTATATAGATACTTACTAGGGTTGTGACTGAACCCTAGTGTATAAACTTTATGGGTATTTAATTTAATGCTTGTTTATGGTTGGATGTTTGTTATTTAGCTTTGTACATGCTTTAATTTTAGAATTAATGGTTGCAAACATTGATTCATGCCTTTTTGACTTGGTCTTTACTTGAGAAAGAGGGACCTAGTCTAGGAAAACTTGGTTAACAAGAAATTGGGCTAGTTAAGGATTAGACTAGCCTAATTAAGGAGAGTGAACTAGAGATAGGGAAAACCCGACTTGACCTCATATCAACTATTTAGCTTGATACCTATTTGGGCTTGAGAAAGTCAAATTGGGCAAAATTATTCGATGATCGAGAGGTATTGAGTGGGTAACTTAGAGTTGAGATCTATAATACACCCCAATCAATAAAACAAGTGTTAACGTAATTAACCCATTAGGCGAACACCTAGGCAAAGGTTACATCCCTAGGCTTTTTACCTATTTCAAAACAACCAAAAACAATTAGTCAATCTCTAGTTTCATTTCTTTAATTTATCATTCATAGTGTAGTTAATAGAAGTAATTTGAAAAACCAATGTGATTGGAAGTGTAATTAAGTTCGTTTCATCTTCACGCATCAAGTATACACTCTAACACTCATTGTTAGCTCCCTGAGGAAATCGACCCCGACTCATAGTTGGGTACTATTCTTCCAACGACTTCTTCCAATCATTGTTGAGTGTGGATTGGGAGTGGAACAACACACTCCGAAGGCAGACAAAATGTTGTACCTCTATTTGGAGGTTTTCGATGTGGCGGTAAGTGGTGTCCTAGTCCAAGAGTAAGAAGGTACACAATTTCCTATTTATTATGTTAGTAGAACCTTAGGTGATTCCGAAATAAGGTATCATCACCTAGAAAAATTAGCGCTCGCCTTACTAAGTGCTTCTAGGAAATTAAAACCGTACTTTCAATGCCACCCCATATGTTTTATAACCTATTACCTACTGAGGAATGTCATGCATAAGCCCGAGCTCTCGGTCCGGCTGGCCAAATGGACCGTAGAGATTAGCGAGTACGATATCGAGTATAGACTCTGGACTGCCATAAAGTCTGAGATTTTGGCAGACTTTGTGGCCGACTTTACGCTGGCCTTGATACCCATGGTCGAAAGGTAATTGATGCTCACTTCGGGGACTAGCTCGGGGATCTGGACCCTATTCACGGATGGTGCCTCCAACGTGAAAGGGTTCGGGCTCGGTATCATTTTAAAACCACATGCGGTTAACATAAATAGACTGTCCATTAGAACTGTGAAATTGACTAACAATGAAGCTGCGTATGAAGTTATGATTACAGGTCTAGAACTAGCTAAGAGCATCAGGGCTGAAGTAATCAAAGCCAAATGTGACTCCTTCCACGCCGTAAATCAAGTCAACAGAATGTTCGAGGTAAAACAGGAACGTATGTGGAGGTACTTGGACAAATTGCAGGTGACCCTACACCAATTCAAGGAATGGACTCTGCAACACATACCTCGGGATCTAAATAGTGAGGCTGATGCACTGGCCAATTTGGGGTCATCTGTCGACTCTAATGAATTCGACTAGGGGGTAGTAGTACATCTTATGAACTTGGTGGTAGAAGAAGGTCACGCCGAAGTTAACTCGAGAAGTTTGACATGGGATTGGAGATACAAATACATAGACTACCGGAAGATAGAAAAATTTCCATCGGATCCCAAGGAATTAAAATCCCTACGCACCAAAGCTGCCAGGTTTTTCTTAATCAAAGGGAAATTGTACATAAGATCGTTCTTCGGCCCACTAGCTAGGTGCTTGGGTTCGGGAGAGACCAAATACGCCATGAGAGAGGTCCACGAGGGCACTTGCAGGAACCACTCGGGGGTTAGAATCCCTAGTTCAGAAGTTAATCAAAGCTGGTTACTATGGGAATGATATGAAGAAGGATGTGAAAGACTTCATACAGAAATGCAACGAATGTCAAAGACGTGCCATGATGATTCATCAACCGGGAGAGATGCTTCACCCGATCCTGTCGCCATAGCCATTTATAAATTGAGAATGGATATCGTCGGTCTCCATCCATCGGTGCCCGATAAGGCCCAATACATACAACTCATGACCGATTATTTTTCTAAATGGGTCGAGGCCTAGGCGTTTGAGAAGGTCCGGGAGAAATAGGTCATCGACTTCATCTGGGATCATATAATATGTTAATTTGGAATACCAGCTGATATCGTTTGAGACAACGGAAAGAAATTAGTCGGCAACAAGGTAAGTAAGTTATTCGAAGACCACAAAATCAAGAAGATATTATTAAACCCTTACTACCATAGTGGGAAAGGGAAAGAAGAATCAATGAACAAACCTATACTCTAAAACTTGAAAATGTGATTGACCGATTCAAATGGAAAGTGGAAGGAAATCTTTCCCGAAGTCTTATGGGCATACCGTAGGACTTCGAAGTAAAGTACCGGTGCGATCCCATTCTCCCTAATATACAGAGCGGAAGCCTTAATACTGATCGAGGTAGGGCAACCGAGCCTTAGGTTCCAATATGCTACCGAAATGTCAAACAGTGAGGTCATGACCACAATCCTAGATTTATTGGACGAAAGGGTGGAAGCCGCCCTGGTCAGGTTGTCCTCCCAAAGCATCGATTAGGGAGGTACTACAACCGAAGAGCCAACCTTTGAAATTTTAAAGTCGGGGACTTGGTTTTGATAAAAATAATGCTACACATCAGGAACCCGAATGACAAGAAACTGGGCCCAAATTGGGAAGGACCGTACAGAGTTGCCGGAATAACCGATAAAGGCTCATATAAACTCGAGCTGGAAAATGGTGTACAACTACCGAACAACTGGAACGTAGCACACTTAAAGTGGTACTATTTCTAAGGTATGAGCTTAATCCCCTTTTAATTTTGTTATATTACAGACTAATTATGTAGGTACACGACCGAGGGCAAATATGACTATTAGGTTTGAAAGCACATGTTGTACTCTTTTTCCCTTGATCCGATTTTTTCCGAAGTACATTTTTCGGCAAGGTTTTTAATGAGGCAACAGTAAAACGCGCTACCTTATTTTCGAAGGCCGGCCTTAAACTGGAGTTGTTAATTATTTTCACCAAACCAACAGTATTCGAGCCCTCACAAGATCTGCCTCAAATACTGGGGGCATTACCCCTAGGTTTTGATCTTTAGAAGGTGCAATCAATCGATATTAAAATCCAAGACTTGGTAGTTAGGATTTATTGTAAGGGTCAAACGTTCAAATGAACCATACCCATGTAGCCCACTCTAGCCATAACATAAGGCTTATGCGCCCCCAATTATGTACTCTACATACAAAACAATGAATGAAATCTTTACTTTCTAGATACTTTATTACTACGCATTTCGCTTCGTCGATGCTTCACAATGGACCCTAAATCCTAAAGCCCACGGGCTACCCAACTCGGGGACTATCATCCGATAAATAATCGGATGGCCCGGGCTATTGAACCCCGGAAGCACCGATCCAATTAGGCAGGGCCCGAACACGAAAGGCTACGGCTGCCCTAAACTTGCTCGGAGACGTCCGAAGTCCGTACTCAGAAAGTAATGCCCTTATGTATAATTAAAACATCATCGTATATGACTGAAATGCTTAAGTGTCTTAAAGGAATTCGATTTTTATTGAAATGAAGCCACAAGCAATCCGTAGTTACCATCAAAATCGAGCCCCATTCGGGCTTCCGGAGAACGGATGCTCCAGGATTACGTTTGATTCTATGCTAAGGCATTAGGGACGATACACAGATAAAAATAATTGTAAATAGATGTTGAAAACTAAAAACATGGTGTTGTCAAAGGGAAAATTTTATATATCTCTCAAAAACTATTTACAAAGTCAGGATAAAACAACCTTGAAATAAACATGAAAGAAAATGTATAATAAATCAGCAAAAAAGAGCTAAGGCATCCCCGTCTACTCTTCACCGAAGCTCGACTCGGCACTGCGACCTTCAGAACCTTCAGGCTCATAAAATTCCTTTGCCTCGACCTCAAACCTCTTGGATTCTTCAACCTCGGCCAAAAGGTCGAATCCCCGGACTTGAACTTCCCCGAGAGTCTCCCTCCGGGACAACGGCTTTACATACTCGGTCTTCATACTTAAGCGGGCCTCGGCAATCTCCACATCACTTTTATACTAGGTCAGCATTTCCTCGACTTCAGAGGAATCAATCGAGGTTGCCTCCAATTTGGACGTTAGCGCAATATATTCCCGCCCAAGGGCATCCTGTTCTAAGGCAGCTGAATGTAGTTGTGCTCGGAGTTTGTCATTTAGCCGAGACCACTTTTTGTCCTTGTTCTTTTCCACCCGGAGCTGGTCCATGACCGATGCTAACTCCTCCTGTGTAGCTTCCTTTTACGAAGCTAGCATGTCCATCCTGCTTCTCAGCGCCTCAGCCATAACTTTGCCCTCGTTCATCTGGGCCCAAAGCTGGTCAATCAAGTCTATCTTGTCTTGGAACTGTGAGGTTACGTCATTAGTCACTACGCATAATCTCCCGCTTCACGGACAAGGCCTTCTTCTGTGCCTTTTCTAGCTCGGCTCAGAGAATTGAAAAATCTTTGCGGGCTTCGTCTTTTTGTTCGCTAAGAACCCTATACATGTCCTTCTGCCGGACTTGCTCTTTGAGCTTGAACTCGAGCTGGCTAACTTCTATTTGAGATCGAAGGAAGATTTCATGGTGGAGCACCGAAGCTTGAAAAACAAAATGATAAGATCGTAAGAGCATGCTGGGACTAAGCAAGATTCGCAAAGGGCACAAGGAATAGACAGCTTACCCGGTTCAGTAGCTGTTGTACCTCGTTGAAGAGGCTTGATGTTCCTACGTCGTTCATCTTTGTCTGGTCCTTCTCGGTCAACAGGCAACGAAAATAGTTAGCCATACCCACCAGAGCAGACAATTCCCTGGCGTCCGCCGTGATAATAAGCATGACCGATCTTTTGCAGTCGGGATCCACACTCAGAGCAGGAAACTGCCTCACCAGCTTTGGGCTCGAGCTCAACTTGCCTGCTCCCAACGATACGTCCTTTTTTAGGATCTCCAGGTGACCAATCCCGAAATAATCCTCCAACGTGCTCATATCCATGCCGTCGAAAAACATGTTAAGGGTGTCATCTGCGCCCCATGCTATCTCATTTAATTTCTCTTTATCGTCTTGAGCCTTGTCAAACACAGACTCTCTGTGAGACGGTGACTCCGCGATGTCAATAACACCGGCTACTTCCTCTAGGGTAGGAACAGTTTCTCGAGAGTCAGTGGCCTCTGATTCTCTTTCTGGCTCCTGAGCTAGAGAGGGATCGGCCTCTCGCCACCTTCTCTAGTTACCGCCTATTTTCCTTCTTTGATGGTTGACCCATGAGCGATTAATTCTAAATCATCATCCTCAGGGTAATCCCTGAGCTAAAAGAGGGAATCGGGGTCCGGTATCCTGGCTTTGGCACTCTTTTTGTTGCTTTTCTTGACTCGGGCGGCTACCCTCTTCTTCTTGACCTCGGCGTCCGGGGAGCTAGAGGATTTCCTCTTTTTCTTCTTGTTCTATTCCTTTGCAGCAGCTCTGGGCTGTCTCGAAGCGGAGGGTTCATCAAGCGAAGACGGGGCCTTATCCTCATCCAATGGTTGAAACTCAATGGTCTTGGGAAAACCTGTGAAAGGAAAAAGACTTAGTAGAAACAAAAGTTAAGTATGAAAATAGAATTTTTCGGGAGAAAGACTCACCATGGGAACGGTCCTCCCACTTGCCCTTTGAAAGCTTGTGCCATTCGCGCTCGAAATAAGACCTTTGTTTGTAGATCCCCTCGATCCACTCCATGAAGTAGGGAGTTGCATTAAGAACTTGGGAGACCTCTTCACAACTATAGACACAGGCAATTAGCAAAAGAAAACAAAGATGTGCCAAGTACTTAGGAAGGGGAGAAAACTTACGAGATAAGTTCCACTCTTCAGGGAACAATAAGACTTCGGGAGGAATGAGGTCTTCAGTTTTCACCCGAACGAACCTCTCCTACCAACCTTAATCTCAATCTTCATCGATGCTCGATAATGGAGCCTTGTTTGCTCGACGAACGATCTTGATCAACCCCTCTCGTAAGACTCGGGGACTGTAGAGATGAAGCAGGTGATCAAGGGTAAACTGAGGTGCTTCGGTGTTGTTGACGAAATGGCAGAGGAGAATTACAATCCTCCAAAAGTACGGGTGAATCTGCCCAAGGCAGACCTTGTACCTTTTGCTGAAGCCAAGAATTATAGGGTTCACGNAGCATGCTGGGACTAAGCAAGATTCGCAAAGGGCACAAGGAATAGACAGCTTACCCGGTTCAGTGGCTGTTGTACCTCGTTGAAGAGGCTTGATGTTCCTACGTCGTTCATCTTTGCCTGGTCCTTCTCGGTCAACAGGCAACGAAAATAGTTGGCCATACCCACCAGAGCAGACAATTCCCTGGCGTCCGCCATGATAGTAAGCATGACTGATCTTTTGCAGTCGGGATCCACACTCAGAGCAGGAAACTACCTCACCAGCTCTGGGCTCGAGCTCAACTTGCCTTCTCCCAACGATACGTCCTTTTTTAGGATCTCCAGGTGACCAATCCCGAAATAATCCTCCAACGTGCTCATATCTATGCCGTCGAAAAACATGTTAAGGGTGTCATCTGCGCCCCATGCTATCTCATTTAATTTCTCTTTATCGTCTTGAGCCTCGTCGAACACAGACTCTCTGTGAGACGGTGACTCCGCGATGTCAATAACACCGGCTACTTCCTCTATGGTAGGAACGGTTTCTCGGGAGTCAGTGGCCTCTGATTCTCTTTCTGGCTCCTGAGCTAGAGAGGGATCGGCCTCTCGCCACCTTCTCTAGTTACCGCCTATTTTCCTTCTTTGATGGTTGACCCATGAGCGATTAATTCTAAATCATCATCCTCAGGGTAATCCCTGAGCTAAAAGAGGGAATCGGGGTCCGGTATCCTGGCTTTGGCACTCTTTTTGTTGCTTTTCTTGACTCGGGCGGCTACCCTCTTCTTCTTGACCTCGGCGTCCGGGGAGCTAGAGGATTTCCTCTTTTTCTTCTTTTTCTATTCCTTTGCAGCAGCTTTGGGCTGTCTCGAAGCGGAGGGTTCATCAAGCGAAGACGGGGCCTTATCCTCATCCAATGGTTGAAACTCAATGGTCTTGGGAAAACCTGTGAAAGGAAAAAGACTTAGTAGAAACAAAAGTTAAGTATGAAAATAGAATTTTTCGGGAGAAAGACTCACCATGGGAACGGTCCTCCCACTTGCCCTTTGAAAGCTTGTGCCATTCGCGCTCGAAATAAGACCTTTGTTTGCAGATCCCCTCGATCCACTCCATGAAGTAGGGAGTTGCATTAAGAACTTGGGAGACCTCTTCACAACTATAGACACAGGCAATTAGCAAAAGAAAACAAAGATGTGCCAAGTACTTAGGAAGGGGAGAAAACTTACGAGATAAGTTCCACTCTTCAGGGAACAATAAGACTTCGGGAGGAATGAGGTCTTCAGTTTTCACCCGAACGAACCTCTCCTACCAACCTTAATCTCAATCTTCATCGATGCTCGATAATGGAGCCTTGTTTGCTCGACGAACGATCTTGATCAACCCCTCTCGTAAGACTCGGGGACTGTAGAGATGAAGCAGGTGATCAAGGGTAAACTGAGGTGCTTCGGTGTTGTTGACGAAATGGCAGAGGAGAATTACAATCCTCCAAAAGTAAGGGTGAATCTGCCCAAGGCAGACCTTGTACCTTTTGCTGAAGCCAAGAATTATAGGGTTCACGGGGGCGAGCGTGAAGGGGTATGTGTAAACACTTAGATTCCCCTCTACGTGAGTAGTAATGTCTTCGTTGGGCCATAGTACGACCACTTCCTTGTCCTCCTATTTGATGTCCACCCGAACTGTGGGGAGTGTCTCCTCAGTAACGGAGCATCTGTACCTTCATACTCTCTCACCTCAGTCCTGTTGACTGGAGGCCTTCTCGACTTTGAAGTCATTCTCAATGGAACAGTCTTTGAGGATGAAGCTCTTCAATGGAGGCTTCGGGGCTTCCTCGGCATCCGTGGCCATGTTGAAATTTGAAGGGATGGTTGAGGCATGGATTTGGAAGCTTTTTCCATTGAATTCTTGAAAATATGAAGGTTTGAAAGTAAGGATGAAGGTTTAAAGATAGGGATGAAGATTTGAAGATAGGGGTGAAGGTATGAAGATCTGACTTGAAGATTTGAATATGGAGTATGAAATTTTGAAGATAAAAATAAGAAGATCTGGAAAACAATGGATGAAGGTTCGAAAGGGTTAGAGATAAGTGAAGAATTCGAGGGTAAAATAGGGAGCTCTGGAATCGGAAAGTAAAAAGGTGAAAAGGGGGTCGAAGCTTTTATAGAGAAAGGGTAATCAATGTGTGACATTTCGCATTCGAGAACGGTAAATCGGCGGCTAACACGTGTTTGAAGTCAGAATGACGCGACTAATGGGATGTTTCGCTGACCAGTCAAATCGATTGTAGCTTAAGGAAGAAGGAACCGAGGTTAATTCATCGCTTCTCGTCGTTTCGATAAATCTACTCTCCGACAAACGAGGGGACTATTTGTGTACAGGTAATATCGGGGTCAAAGTTCTCCTCGATTCCCCCATGAAGGAACAAAGGGTAAGCATGACTCGAAGTGATTATAATCGAGGCCAGGAGCCCCTCGTATCGAAACCCGGGAAGAATGAACGATGTACCTGAGATCGAACACGGTGAAATGAAGGATCGGACCCGGGCCAAGTATAGCTTCTGGACCTCGGGGGATGCAGTGAACGGTTATGCATGACGAGCAGGAAGCCATAATATTCACCCTCAACCGGATATTACGGCATGAATCGCATTCAATATCAGCTGTAGATAAACATTTACCGGAAAAGGAAAATTTTTACCTTTTTTAGACTTGTATAGGACTGAAATTCTACTACTATATAAATGAGAAGGTATTCTTTATTCTGACATATAGTGACACGCAAATCAAATCAATAAAAGTTTACTTTTGTATTCTAGCTACTGTTCAAGGAATTATTCATTTATTTTTTTCTTCACTCACGACCGAGCTTGTATCGAGGGTCCATTCGAGGACGAATTCCACTGTTCAATCTAAGATTAGGCTTGGCCATTACATTGCGATTGGTTTGATCATTTATTTTGTATTTCACCCATTTACCTATTGTTCTTAATTATTCGTATTGAATTAAACCACGTATCCCATAAATTGCATACAAATTTAATTGTCACTCATTATTTAGGTAAACAGGTATAGGAGTACTATATTTCCCTAACATTCCTTACAACGTAAAACTATGTGCTTTTTGTGGTTATGGGCAATTAAAGGCAAAAGAACAACGAACTAGCTATGACTATTTATGAGATTGATCTACTGTCTCACCTATCCGGGAGGAACTTGCAAAATGTGAAGGCTACTTGTATGAGTTAGTTAAAGAGTGGCAGAACAAGCAAAGGGATATGCATGCACCAGATGGTTGAAATCTTGTGGCCGGAAACATAAGTATATACTAATTAATAGACACACACATATAAAAGGTAGTAAATACTTACTCGCATCGATCGAGTATCTATATCAAACCAATAAATACATGATATGTATTCACGTATAATTGTCACTAAATTATAGTTAATTAATATTTATTTGTACTTTAATTTATCACTTAACCATGATAAATAAGTATAATTCGGCATAAAACATGCTGTACATATAAGTTTTACCTTATAAAACCTAAAGATAATAAATCGTGTGGGATGAGAATTGGGGTGAATCAGAGAGGTACGGTATTCGATTTCCCGCACCTCCATTCTCTTCCCAATTTGTTTTCTTCAAACTGCACATTGCTAGTTTTTTGCACTTCATGTTTATTTTCTCAACAAGGGACAGCTAGCTTTTTAAACTCGTATTTCTATCTAAAAAGGATGGAAAGAAGAATGTTTTTTTAAGGGAGTTGAATTTACGATATTTAACAAAACTTTAGCTCAATGTACTATGTGGAAGCAATTTGTAAGAACAAAAAGGTGATGGCCAACTTCGTGGCCGGCAACAACGTCCACTAGTACTATAACATTGTCGTTTAACACAAAGATGATTCAATCATTTATTTATTTACCCAAAATTGTAATTAACAATCGACGACTGAATCTTTTATTCATTACTTAAACTTAAGGAGTAGCTGGGACATTCCCCCATCGATTGGAAAGTATGGCTGTAAAGCAAATAGATATGCAATTATGTTTTCTTCACTCGTTTGGTATCTTAAAGAAAGAAAATAAAAAAAACGAAGAAAAAGAAGAAATATTGCATAATCGTTTGGTTTCTTAAAAAAACAAAAACGAAGACAACAAAGAAAGATTACACATGGTATATTACTTCAGATTAAGCTAAATTAAATGAGTTTACCTCAACTAGCTCCTATAAGACAGTACATAGACGTGTGCTGACCCGATAGGTCATTTTAAGTTATAGCCTTTATTTCCGCGTATCGAGACCTTGACTAACTATGTTTAGTATTTTTCGATTTGCATGTGCAGTCCGTATCTTGTTCCGAAAAGTTTTTATGTGAAAAATGGAAGAAATGTAAGATTTTCATTACAAAAAAACTGGAATTAGCTACGAACGTCGTCGCTGATCTATCGTTAAAATGCTTTAGCTAGTAGAATCTTTTGATAATCCGTTGCTAATCCATCGCTAAATGAGATTAGTGACGGATTTGCATGTTTAGCTACAGAATTTGTCTGTCGCTAAAACCTAAGTTTTTAGTAGTATTTGCCTTCAAAATTATTTGAGTTGACTATGGTCAACATTTTATGTAAACAGATCTGGATCAGTATTTTGACGGTCCTGATGGGTCCGTATCGTGATTCGGGACTTGAGCGTTTGTCCGGAATCAAATTCGGAAGTCCCTAACTTGATTTAACGTGATTTGTTGAAAACTAGTAACTGGAAGGCTTAAAGAATTCTCAAGTTTTACCAAATGTTAACTTTGTTGTTACCGGGTTTGAATTTCGGTACCGGAACTTAGAATAGGTTCATTTCACCATTTATGATTTGTCTGCAAAATTTAGTGCAAAACAGAGTTGATTTGACTTGATTTGGACGTCCGGTTGTAAATTTGCATGTTCTTGAGTTTCTTTGACGTTCGATTCGTGGTTATAGATATTATTTGGTTGTTTTGGTCGCGTGAGGGAGTTTGTATGATATTTTTAGACTTGTGTGGATGTTTGGTCTGGAGCCCCGAGGGCTTGGATGACTTTCGGACGCGTTACGCAGAGTTCATAGGAGTTTAAATTTTTGTTGGTCCTCAGATCTCACCTTTGCGAGAAATTGGTCGCATTTATGAGCTTCATGATTGCATTTGCAAAGAGTACAGTGGCATGAAGAGTTCGCATTTGCAAACTTCTAATCGCATTTGCGATAATGGCTTGGCCTGGGTATTGGTCGCATTTGCGATCACTGGGACCGCTTTTGCGGATTATCTATGTTCGCATTTGCGAACAAATCATCGCATTTGCGATGACAACAGAAGTGTGAGATTTCTCGCATTTGTGATGGATTCTTCGCAATTGCGGGGTTTGCAAATGTTGTATTTGCGACATCTGCAACTGGACAGCTGAGGGATGGGATGTTTAGCCTCTTTTTCATATCTTGGAAACCTAGGCTCGGTAGGAGGCGATTTTGAAGAGGGAATTTCATCTACAAACTTTGGATGAGTGATTCTAATCTATTTATAATCCTATTCTATCAATTTATCTTAGATTTTAATATCAAAATCATGTGAATGAAAATGAAAATTTGTGAAACTTTGTCAAGCTTTTGAAAAAAAAGAAATTGAGTTTTGAGAGTCGATTTGGACTCGAATTTTGAAACTAATCACATATATGAATTCGTGGGGTCATGGGTAGTCAGAATCTACCATTGGACCTGGATTTTGACTGGGCTGGCCCTGGATTGACTTTTGTTGACTTTTTGGAAAAATATAAAGATCTTAGCTATATCTATTGTAATTTATTTCCCTAGTATTGTTTGATAATATTACGTCTATCTTGATTAGATTCTATTGGTTTGGAGGCAAATATTTTAGGAAAGGCCTAAGTTTAGCTTTGATTTGGTTACGGAGTGAGGTAAGTATTGGGTCTAACCTTGATTTGAGGGAATTATGAACCATTGAACTATATGTTATGTAAATTACGTGTGTAATGGCGTATATGCGTGGTGACGAGTGCATATACACCGTCAAAATAATTGTTTCTTGTCATTAATTATCTTTGTATTAAATTGTTCGTTCCTGCTATGACTCTATGATTAATTGTTACTTGCCTTAATTGCTTTAGTTGTACACCTTAATTGTCATGTATTTGGCTTGTCTTGTTGCCTTTGTATTAATTGTAGCATTCGTTGATTTAGTACAAGCTATTAAATTGATTGCTTTTATTGACAATATTTGTGGATCGAGTTGCACGTCGTAACGGTTGCGATATGGTGGAATAAAGGAGGACTATAATATTGATTATAATGATAAGATGGGATCGGGTTACGCGCCGCAACGGTTGTGTACGTAATATTTGTTATTGATAAATTGTGATGTTGTGAAATATGGGAGGATTATGACATTGAATATGATGATATGATGGGATCGGGCACGCCGCAATGGAATTTATATATGATTCTTGATATTGATAATTGATGTTATGGTGGGATAAGGGAGGATTGTGTGTATGCGGTGGGATCGGGTTGCGCGCCATATCGGATTGTGTGTGTTGTACTCATTGTTGTATTATGTTAGTCTTAAGCATTTTTATATGATATTCCGAGGACTGATATTTTGGATTCACTGATTTCGAGGATTGAGTTCGTTGTCATAAATTAACTGCTTTACCTTCATTTCCTGATTTCTTTCTTTGTTATTATTATTATACTGCGAATAGGTTATTGTGAGTCAAATTCCTTAACCTCGTCACTACTTCGTCGAGGTTAGGCTCTGCACTTACATAGTACATGGGGTCGGTTGTACTCATATATACTCTGCACTTCTTGTACAGATATTGGAGTCGGTCCTAGCGGCGGTCAGTAGATTGCTCAGATCCGGTGCATGACGAAGACTTGAGGTACAGCTGCACAACATTCGCAGCCCTGAAGTCCCCTTCTACATTACTCTAGCTATTTATTTCGATTCGGACAATTATGCTTTTATTCATACCATTATTTGTAGTACTCTAGATTCTCGTGTATTTATGATACCAGTTATGGGATGTGTATTTGGATATCGCCGCTTTATAGATTTATCTACTTTATTTCAATGTAGCAAGCTTATTGGTTTTCATTTGATTTGAATTATTAAAAATGGTTAATAACGACATCTAATGTTGGCTTTCCTAGCAAGTGAAATGTTAGGCGCTATCACGGTCCCGAGGGTAAATATTTCGGGTCGTGACAAGTTGGTATCAAAGCACTAGGTTACCTAGGTCTCACGAGTCTTGAGCAAGCTTAGTAGATTCAGGGGATCGGTGCGGAGACGTCTGTACTTATCTTCCAGAAGCTATGGAGTTTAGGAAAAAATTCATTTCTTTCCTTCTCTATCGTGCTATTTTATTCTATCATTAATTATTGAACCATTCTATTCATGTTCTCTCGCAGATGGAGAGATTATAGGTTGACTAAACTAGCTGATTCACCTCCACTTACCTGGGATCAGTTTTCACAACTATTTCTAGAGACGTTCATTCCTTTCACTCTAAGAGAGGATTATCGCAGGCAGTTTGAGCGTCTTCAGTAAGGTAGTATGATTGTTACCCAGTATGAGTGAGGAGTTTCATTGATGGGCTCACTTTCAATATCAGGCTACAGATGGCCAAAGAGACTGAAGATGATATCTCTTTCCAGAGGGCCGTAGATTCTGCTAGACGGATTAGGATAGTTCACGGTCAGGAGAGGGGGTAGGTGTCTAATAAGAGGCCTCGTAATTATGTTATTTTAAGTGGTGCCTCATCTGGGAGGCAGGGGTAATTTTGGTAGAGGCCATCCCCCTAGACCATTTCAGTCATCGCTTCAGGCATCCCACAGTGCTTTGGGTAGTCGTCATCCTTATGTATCTCATCTTGGAAAGGCATCCTATAGTGCACCGGCAATACCTATTAGTGCACCTTCGATCAAGAGCTATCCCCATAGTTATCCAGTCCGCTTGGGTCAGCTTCTGCTTTAGCAGCTACAACAGCAGGATGGGTGTTTTTAGTGTGGAGGTACCGGTCACATCAGGAGGTTCTGTTTGAGATTGTTGAGCAGCATGCCACAGAAGAGTTCTCGTGCCATGGTCCTGGAACCGGTTGATCCGTCGCCTGCTCAGCCAACTAGAGGCTGGGGTCAGGCAACTAGAGGTTGAGGTCAGGCTATTAGAGGTGAAGGTCATGCCGTTAGAGGTGGAGGCCAGTCAGCTAGATGCTATTCGAGAGACGGAGGTCAAGGTGGTGGGGCTCAGCCTCGATTTTATGCTTTCCCAGCTAGACCTAAGGCAGAGTGATCTGACGCTGTTATCATAGGTATTGTTCTAGTTTGCCATAGATATGCTTCAGTTCTATTTGATTCGGGCTCTACTTATCCCTATGTGTCATCCTATTTTGCTTCATATCTGGTTGTGCCTTGTGATTCTTTGAGTGCTCCTATGTATGAGTCCATACTTGTGGGAGATTCTATTGGTGTAGATCGTGTCTATCACTAGTTTATGATTACTATTGGGAGTCTTGAGACTAGTGTAGATCTTTTTCTTCATTTTTTTTGGTAACAACATAACCATCAATACACCTAAACACATATCTACCTTCGAGGAAGGTTAATGTATGAAATTTTAGGCCTCCAGAATAAAACTAAGTACATAGAATTCTTTGTAAGGTAGTATTCCTATTTCTAGCTTTTCTCGACACACTAAGGAATTCTACTCTATCTACTATTTCATTTTTTATCTGATCTACAACTGTCTCAATATGTACATTTTGACTTCTGAAAATAATTCAGTTCCTCGCCCTCCATGTATGGTAAATTGTTGCTACCTAGAGTGTTGCTATTAACTTCTTTGTGATCTTATGCCAATGTTTCTTCCTGATTGTTTCTATCACCAGTTTCACCTCTCCATCTTGGATCTGGATACCCAACCAGTCTCCCAATGCACTTCATAGCTTACCAGATCATTCACAATCTGCAAACAAATGTAAGTAAGTTTTTGTACTTTGAGTTGAGCATAGATTGCACGCAAGGCTATCTAATGGAATGTTCAAGTGGCTGAGCCTTTCCTTTGTTAGCATCTTATTTAGCACTGCTAGCCATAGAATGAATCTATGTTTTGGTTGTGCAAAAGATGTCCAGACTAGTTCACTAATTTTCCACCTTTCTTTCATGCCTATAAGGGCATCATAGCTGAGGGAAATAGAGTATCTTCCTGTTGAACTCAGTGTGTATCTGCCATTAGTAAATCAACTGATCATACTACTTTTGAAAGAATTTAATTTCTTCCAATACCAACTACAATCCATGGGGGGATTATGCATCCATATATTGCTATCATTCTTCATATATAAGCCGCGAACCCATTTAATCCACAAAGAATCCTATTTTTCATCCAATTGCCAAATTAATTTGCCAACATATGCAATATTCCAATTTCTGCATCCTTTGATATTGAGATCTCCATACTTTTTTGGCGCACTTATTTTGTCCCAAGATACAAGTGGAGATTTCTTCTTCCCCTCAGTGCCCCCCATAAGTACTCCCTACAAAGTTTATCTACCTCTTTCAGGACACTCTGAGGCAATATGAATACAGCACCCCAGAAATTGTGAATAGAGAATATCACTGCATTGATGATTTGCAACCTTCCAGCATAGGATAACTGTTTAGCATACCCATTCTGAATTTTCTGAGTAATTTTATCAATCAGCTGATGACATTCTAGTTTGTTCCATTTTTTAGGAGAAAGTGGCAATCCCAAATACCTTATAGGAAAAGTCCCTAGTGAAAATCCAGTGATGCTTAATAAAGTTGCCTTTGTATGGTCATCTACTCATGCTATGAAGATATTTGATTTCTCCATGTTTGTTATCAATCCTGTGACCCTAGTGAAGTGATTTAAAGCCTCCATAACTTTCCTAACAGATTGCTCTTGGCTTTACAAAATATCATCAAGTCATCAGCAAAAACCAAATGTGTAAGCTTTAGGTGCTTACACATTGGGTGGTATTTGAAATCAGGTAAGTCACTCATACACTTGAGTACTCTAGACAGGTACTCCATGACTAAATATAAATAAAAGGGGAGACATGGGATCCCCTTGCCTCAGTCTCATTTTACCATCAAAGTAACCATGTCCCTCTCCATTAACTATTATAGAGTACTTTGGAGATGTTACACACTCCATCACAAGCCTAACAAACCTCACTGAAAAACCATACCCTAGCAGTGCTTCTTCCACAAACTCCCAACTCACCATATCATAAGCTTTCCTGAGATCAATCTTTATAAGACACCTAGGGGTAGTTTTCCTATTATAGTGCCTGAGAATATCATGGCATATTAGCACATTATGAACCATAGTTCTGCCTTGTACAAATGTTGCTTGGTTCTCAACAACTATCTGACTCACACTTTACTTTAACTTCAAACAAATCAGCTTTGAGATGACCTTATATATCACATTACAACAAGAAATTAGCCTAAATTGACTTGCATTTTGAAGGTTAGTCACCTTTGGTATAAGGGCAATGTTGGTGCCATTGATTTGTTTCGACAATTGTCCAGTTTGAAAGAACTCCAGTACTGCCTCAGTGATATCCTTGCCTATGACCCTCCATGCAGCTCTATAGAAGCCACTCACATAGCCATCCGGCCCAGGACTCTTATTGATATTAATACTGAACACTGCCTTCTTCACTTCCTCAATGGTGAAAGGCTCCAAAATCCTTAGTTGCTGGTCAATTGTCAACAAGGGACCATTATTGAGGAATCCTCTAAAAGTGTTCACTCTTTCTTCACATGCTTTCCCTAAAAGGTCTTCATAGTACTGCACAAAGATCTTGGCTATGGTTTCTTGTTCTGTTTGCATACATCCTGCAGCATCCTTCGGCTGTGTGATGGCTTGTTTTAACTTCCTATGTTTGATAACTGGATGAAAATACCTGGTGTTTTCATCACCAAGCCTTATCCAGTTAGCCTTACTTCTTTGCTGCTAATAGATTTCTTCTAAGTAAGAAGATTTTCTGAGTTTTTGATACTTCTCCCTTTCAGTTTGTTGTAATTCAAGGTTATCTAGATCAAGATAAAGCTGCTCTTGGGTATTCTGCAAAGCAATTCTGTCCTCATTAGCTTCAGATACTATGTTCCTGAAGCTGTGAGTATTTAGCTTCTTTAGTTCTCTTTTTAGTATCTTCATTTTCCATACCACCTGGAATATTTTGCAACCATCTATCTGTATATTCCATCCTGCTTCAACTATTCTCAGAAATTGTTCATGATCAGACCATGCATTGCAATACTTAAAATTTCTTTTTGGCTTCCTACAATTATTATCAAATGTAATCTTTATTGGGCAGTGATCACGGATGCCCTCAGGTAAGTAAACAGCCTTACAGTTGGGCATATTTTATAGCCACTCAGCATTGATGAAGATCTAGTCAATTTTTGAGAATACTCTCTGGTCAGAGCCTTTATCATTCCAAGTATATCTCTGGCCACCATGTGATAACTCCATCAAACCACAGGTGTCCAAACAGGTTTTGAAATCTGTAACTTCTGCCCATGTAATAGGATTCCCTCCTAGTCTATCCTCACTACTTAACACTGAGTTGAAATCCCCAACCATAAGCCAAGGCAACCCACTCTAGTTTCTTTGTGTTACTAACTCAGTCCATAGTGTTTTCCTATCCTCCTTTGTGTTAAAGGCATATACAAAGGAGATAATACAAGTTATCTGTGTGGGGATGTATTTAGCCTCACAATTCACTATCTGTGCATCTATAGTGATAGGAAGAATGTTGTAGAAGTCTGGTCTCCATCCAATTAATAATCTCTCATTATAATGAGCATCTAGATTAGTGATATATTTCCACCCTTCAAATATTTTAGTGGCTATGTCAACAATCTTATTTCTCTTAACTTTAGTCTCCAGCAATCCCACCAATCCTACTTCCTCATTTCTGCAAAGAGATTTAACTTCCCTCTGCTTATTAGGGGCATTAAGCCCCCTTATATTCCAACACATGATCCTAACTATTCCCAAATATCGGAATATTTAGACCACCCCCATTCCTATCTTGTCCAATCTTGTTGCCAGCATTGCTAGTTGTCTCTTGCAGCACATGAAAGGAGTTATTCCCAGCCAACTGTTGTTGAGTCTTAGACTGTTTGCTAGCTTGACTCTTAGGGATAATCCAGCTTGTTGTAGTTTGATCATTCTGTTCCTTCACCACTAACTTTAGTGGTTGATTCTCCTTGTTGGCATCTCCCTGTTGTTTCCCTACAGGTGGCGTTTTAGTCTACTCCTCAGCCCCCAATCTCATTTTTTGAGTTTTTGTAGGATCTATGCCTTGCTTCAATTGAACAGCCTCTTCTTGTTCCCCCATTATTTTATTTTCAGTCACATAATTCTTTTTCCTACACTTTGCAATGTCATGCCCATACTGATGGCAAAATTTGCATAGAGTAGGTCTCCAATCATAAAGAACTTTCTGCTCAACCAGGTATCCTTTCTCATTCCTGAATACTACTGTATCTTGTAGCTTTGCATCCATGCCTACTTCCACCAACAACCTCGAAAAGTTCAATCCATCCTTCTTCTCTATATTCTGATCTACCATGAGTCACTTGCCAGCGTTGCTCGTTGTCTCTTACAACACATGAAAGGAGTTATTCCCAACCAATTATTGTTGAGTCTTAGACTGTTTGGTAGCTTGACTCTTAGGGGTAATCCAGCATGTTGTAGTTTGATCACTCTGCTCCTTCACCACTAACTTTAGTGGTTGATTCTCTTTGTTGGCATCTCCCTATTATTTACCTACAGGTGGTGTTTTAGTCTGCTCCTCAGCCCCCTATCTCGTTTTTTGAGTTTCTGTAGGATCTATGCCTTGCTTCAATTGAACAGCCTCATCTTGTTCCCCCATTATTTTATTTTTCAGTAACATAATTTGTTTTCCTACACTTTGCAATGTCATGCCCATATTGATGGCAAAATTTGCATAGAGTAGGTCTCCAATCATAAAGAACTTTATGCTCAATCAGGTATCCTTTCTCATTCCTGAATACTACTATATCTTGTAGCTTTGCATCCATGCCTACTTCCACCAACAGCCTTGCAAAGTTCAATCCAGCCTTGTTTTCTA
The DNA here is from genome assembly GCA_000715115.1 of Nicotiana otophora. Classification (NCBI taxonomy): domain Eukaryota; kingdom Viridiplantae; phylum Streptophyta; class Magnoliopsida; order Solanales; family Solanaceae; genus Nicotiana; species Nicotiana otophora. The sequence continues at coordinate 10,836 of AWOL01S0320709.1, read as the reverse complement.
TATTCTGATCTACCATGAGTCATTTGTCCACTAAACTACCTATTTTGCTCAGTTCTTTTGGGTTCCAATACTTAAACTGTAGGCCATGCAGCTTGATCCATATAGGAACAGTCTAAATTTCCTCTTTAGAGAACTCCATGTCGGGGTTCCAAGCTTTGAAAATAAATGGCTTATTGTCAAAATAGAAGATATTCCCTTGTAAAACATCATTCTTAGCAGCAACAGAATCAAATCTCACAAAAATGATGCCATTTTTAAGCATAGCAATTTGACTAATTTTATGCTTACCCCACAACCTCTGGGTGTAACCTTTGATTAATGCAAACGGGGGATGGGCTCCCAATACATAGCATACAACAACAGAACTCCAGTATTTAATTTCAGTTGCTATATCATCCAGCTCTATATCAGTGATCGAAGACTCACCATGCACAACTGGAGTAAGAAATTCCAGCTTGAAACCAGCTTTGTTGATCTTAGTTATGTCAAAATTGTCCCATATTAATCCTTTTGGAGGTGGCGTATTCAATTCCTCCTCGACTTCATCGGCCCATGACTTTCTTCCTTCCACAAGCTTTTCCACAATCTTTGTCTATTGACGTATAACTTGTTCCTTATCAACAGAGCCAACCCTAATTTTTGTTACCTCTGTAGCAATTGGAGGCACTGTAGATTCCCTATCACTCTCACTTTGATTTCGTCTCGCTGTCTTTGAAGTTGATGCAATCTCTGCAATTTGGGACGGCGTTGCTAGGTTTTCAATTATTTTGACCAAAATTAGGGTTATCGTTCCATTGATTCCCACTTCCTCTCCAATTTCCTTCAATTTTCCTTCATGATTTCCTTGGTTAGCTTTTGATCCTCTTGTTACGTTGCTTTTTGTTGTAGCTTCTTGAGCCATTAGAGCTTTTTGAGATGGAATGTGAGTTCTCTTTTCCATGGTTGGCGCACGTTAATAAACTTGCCCCAAGAAAGAAAAAACTATCACAAAAGGCCTTTAGTTCAATCCTTTAAATGTTAGTTAAAAGCGATCTTCTTCTTCTTGATATGGTAGACTTTGATGTTATTTTGGACATGAATTGGTTGTCACCTTATCATGCTATATTGGATTGTCACGCCAAGATGGTGACCTTAGACATGCTGGGGTTGCCTCGATTAGAGTGGAGAGGGACTCCTGGCCATTCTACAAGCAAGGTTATTTCTTATGTGAAGGCTCGACGTATGGTCGAGAACCGATGTCTAGCATATTTAGCCTATGTTCGTGATTTGAGTGCGGAGGTTCCTTTCATGAATTTAATACCTATTGTGCGTGAGATTTTAGAGGTGTTTTCGTGCAGATCTATCGGGGATGCCACCCTACAGAGATATTGACTTATGTATTGATTTGGTTCCGGGCACTCAGTCCATTTCTATCTCACCATACCGTATGGCCCCGCTGAATTTGAAAGAATTGAAGGAGCAGTTACAAGATTTGCTTGATAAGGGATTCATTAAACCTAGTGTATCGCCCTAGGGTATGCCCATATTGTTCGTGAAGAAGAAAGATGGGTCGATGAGGATGTGTATAGACTATCGACAGTTGAACAAAGTCACTATTAAGAACAAGTACTCGTTACTGAGGATTGATAGCTTATTTGATCTGCTTCAAGGTGCCATAAGTTTTTCGAAGATTGATTCGACATCTGGCTACCATCAGTTGAAGATTAGGCATCGGATGTACCTAAAATGGCTTTTCAGACTCGGTATGGGCACTATGAGTTCCCAGTGATGTCATTTGGGTTGACAAATGCCCCAACAACATTTATGGATTTGATGAACCAGGTATTTAAGCCCTATTTGTATTGTTTTATGATCGTATTCATTGATGATATCTTGATTTACTCCCGCAGTCGAGAGGATCATGAGTAGCACCTTCGGATTGTACATCAGACTCTAAGAGATAGTCGGTTATATGCCAAGTTTTCAAAGTGTGAGTTTTTGTTAGACTCAGTCACCTTTTTGGGACATGTTGCATCGCCAGAGGTCATAAAAGTGGATCCTAAGAAGAGTGAGGTATTTCAGAACTGGCCTAGACCTACTTCAGCTATAGAGATTCATAACTTCATAGGTTTGGCGGGTTATTATTGTCGGTTCATGGAGGGGTTTTCATCCATAGCAGCCCCATTGACTAGATTGACCCAGAAGGGTGCCCCATTCAGATGGTCGGATAAGTG
>AWOL01S0320701.1:6190-21257 GCA_000715115.1 Nicotiana otophora | reverse complement strand
CCAAGTATAGCTTCTGGACCTCGGGGGATGCAGTGAACGGTTATGCATGACGAGCAGGAAGCCGTAATATTCACCCTCAACCGGATATTACGGCATGAATCGCATTCAATATCAGCTGTAGATAAACATTTACCGGAAAAAAAAGATTTTTACCTTTTTTAGACTTGTATAGGACTGAAATTCTACTACTATATAAATGGGAAGGTATTCTTTATTCTGACATATAGTGATACGCAAATCAAATCAATAAAAGTTTACTTTTGTATTCTAGCTACTGTTCAAGGAATTATTCATTTATTTTTTTCTTCACTCACGACCGAGCTTGTATCGAGGGTCCAATCGAGGACGAATTCCACTGTTCAATCTAAGATTATGCTTGGCCATTACATTGCGATTAGTTTGATCATTTATTTTGTATTTCACCCATTTACCTATTGTTCTTTATTATTCGTATTGAATTAAACCACGTATCTCGTAAATCGCATACAAATTTAATTGTCACTCATTGTTCGGATAAACAGGTATAGGAGTACTATATTTCCCTAACATTCCTTACAACGTAAAACTATGTGCTTTTTGTGGTTATGGGCAATTAAAGGCAAAAGAACAACGAACTAGCTATGACTATTTATGAGATTGATCTACTGTCTCACCTATCCGGGAGGAACTTGCAAAATGTGAAGGCTACTTGTATGAGTTAGTTAAAGAGTGGCAGAACAAGCAAAGGGATATGCATGCACCAGATGGTTGAAATCTTGTGGCCGGAAACATGTATATACTAATTAATAGACACACACATATAAAGGTAGTAAATACTTACTCGCATCGATCGAGTATTTATATCAAACTAATAAATACATGATATGTATTCACGTATAATTGCCACTAAATTATAGTAAATTAATACTTATTTTTACTTTAATTTATCACTTAACCATTATAAATAAGTATAATTTGGCATAAAACATGCTGTACATATAAGTTTTACCTTATAAAACCTAAAGATAATAAATTGTGTGGAATGAGAATTGGGGTGAATCAGAGAGGTACGGTGTTCGATTTCCCGCACCTCCATTCTCTTCCCAATTTGTTTTCTTCAAACTGCACATTGCTAGTTTTTTGCACTTCATGTTTATTTTCTCAACGAGGGACAGCTAGCTTTTTAAACTCGTATTTCTACCTAAAAAGGATGGAAAAAGGAATGTTTTTTTAAGGGAGTTGAATTTACGATATTTAACACAACTTTAGCTCAATGTACTATGTGGAAGCAATTTGTAAGAACATAAAGGTGATGGCCAACTTCGTGGCCGGCAACAACGTCCACTAGTATAACATTGTCGTTTAACACAAAGATGATTCAATCATTTATTTATTTACCCAAAATTGTAATTAACAATCGACGACTGAATCTTTTATTCATTACTTAAACTTAAGGAGTAGCTGGGACATTCCCCCATCGATTGGAAAGTATGGCTGTAAAGCAAATAGATATGCAATTATGTTTTCTTCACTCGTTTGGTATCTTAAAGAAAGAAAATAAAAAAAACGAAGAAAAAGAAGAAATATTGCATAATCGTTTGGTTTCTTAAAAAGAAAAACGAAGACAACGAAGAAAGATTACACATGGTATATTACTTCAGATTAAGCTAAATGAGTTTACCTCAACTAGCTCCTATAAGACACTACATAGACGTGTGATGACCCGATTGGTCATTTTAAGTTATAGCCTTTATTTCTGCGTAACGAGAACTTGACTAACTATGTTTAGCGTTTCTCGATTTGGGTGCCCAGTCTGTATCTTGTTCCGAAAAGGTTTTATGTGAAAAATGGAAGAAATGTGAAATTTTCATTACAAAAAAACTGGAATTAGCTACGAACGTCGTCGCTGATCTATCGTTAAAACGTTTGTAGCTAGTAGAATTTTTTGATAATCCGTTGCTAATCCATCGCTAAATGAGATTAGTGACGGATTTTTCTATTTAGCTACAGAATTTGTCTGTCGCTAAAACCTAATTTTTTAGTAGTGTTTGCCTTTAAAATTATTTGAGTTGACTACGGTCAACGTTTTATGTAAACAGATCTGGATCAGTATTTTGACAGTCCCGATGGGTCCGTATCGTGATTCGGAACTTGAGCGTTTGTCCGGAATCGAATTCGGAAGTCCCTAACTTGATTTAACGTGATTTGTTGAAAACTAGTAACCGGAAGGCTTAAAGAATTCCCAAGTTTGACCAAATATTGACTTTGTTGTTACCGTGTTTGAATTTCGATACCGGAACTTAGAATAGGTTCATTTCACCATTTATGATTTGTGTGCAAAAGTTAGTGCAAAACGGAGTTGATTTGACTTGATTTGGACGTCCGGTTGTAAATTTGCATGTTCTTGAGTTTCTTTGACGTTCGATTCGTGGTTATAGGTATTATTTGGTTGTTTTGGTCGGGTGAGGGAGTTTGTATGATAATTTTAGACTTGTGTGGATGTTTGGTCTGGAGCCCCGAGGGCTTGGATGACTTTCGGACGCGTTACACATAGTTCATAGGAGTTTAAATTTTTGTTGGTCCTTAGATCTCACCTTTGCGAGAAATTGGTCGCATTTATGAGCTTCATGATTGCATTTGCAAAGAGCACAGTGGCATGAAGAGTTCGCTTTTGCAAACTCCTAATTGCATTTGCGATAATGGCTTGGCCTGGGTATTGGTCGCATTTGCGATCACTGGGATCGCTTTTGCGGATTATCTATGTTCGCATTTGTGAACAAATCATCGCATTTGCGATGACAATAGAAGTGTGAGATTTCTCGCATTTGTGATGGATTCTTCGCGATTGTGGGGTTTGCAAATGTCGTATTTGCAACATCTGCGACTGGACAGCTGAGGGATGGGATGTTTAGCCTCTTTTTCATATCTTGGAACCCTAGGCTCGGTAGGAGGCAATTTTGAAGAGAAAATTTCATCTACAAACTTTGGATGAGTGATTTTAATCCATTTATAATCCTATTCTATCAATTTATCTTAGATTTTAACATCAAAATCATGTGAATAAAAATGAAAATTTGTGAAACTTTGTCAAGCTTTTGAAAAATAAGAAATTGAGTTTTGAGAGTCGATTTGGACTCGAATTTTGAAACTAATCACATATATGAACTCGTGGGGTCATGGGTAGTCGGAATCTACCATTGGACCTGAGTTTTGACTGGGCGGACCCTGGATTGACTTTTGTTGATTTTTTGGAAAAAATGTAAAGATCTTAGCTATATCTATTGTAATTTATTTTCCTAGCATTGTTTGATAATATTACGTCTATCTTGATTAGATTCTATTGGTTTGGAAGCAAATTTTTGAGGAAAGGCCTAAGTTTAGCTTTGATTTGGTTGTGGAGTGAGGTAAGTATTGGGTCTAACCTTGATTTGAGGGAATTATGAACCATTGAACTATATATTATATAAATTACGTGTGTAATGACATATATGCGTGGTGACGAGTGCATATACGCCGTCAAAATAATTGTTTCTTGTCATTAATTATCTTTGTGATAAATTATTCGTTCCTGCTATGACTCTATGATTAATTGTTACTAGCCTTAATTGCTTTACTTGTACACCTTAATTGTCATGTATTTGGCTTATCTTGTTGCCTTTGTATTAATTGTAGCATTCGTTGATTTAGTACAAGCTATTGAATTGATTACTTTTATTGACAATATTTGTGGATCGAGTTGCATGTCGTAACGGTTGCGATATGGTGGAATAAAGGAGGACTATGATATTGATTATAATGATAAGATGGGATCGGGTTGCGCGCCGCAACGGTTGTGTACGTAATATTTATTATTGATAAATTGTGATGTGGTAAAATATGGGAGGATTATGACATTGAATATGATGATATGATGGGATCGGGTTGCACGCCGCAATGGAATTTATATATGATTCTTGATATTGATAATTGATGTTATGGTGGGATAAGAGAGGATTGTGTGTGTGCGGTGAGATCGGGTTGCGCGCCATATCGGATTGTGTGTGTTGTACTCATTGTTGTATTATGTTAGTCTTAAGCATTTTTATATGATATTTCGAGGACTGATATTTTGGATTCACTGATTTTGAGGATTGAGTTCGTTGTCATAAATTAACTGCTTTACCTTCATTCCTGATTTCTTTCTTTGTTATTATTATTATTATATTGCGAACAGGTTATTGTGAGTCAAATTCCTTAACCTCGTCACTACTTCGTCGAGGTTAGGCTCTGCACTTACATAGTACATGGGGTCGGTTGTACTCATATATACTCTGCACTTCTTGTACATATATTGGAGTCGGTCCTAGCGGCGGTCAGTAGATTGCTCGGATCCGGTGCTTGACGGAGACTTGAGGTACAACTGCACAACATTCGCAACCCTGAAGTCCCCTTCTACATTACTCTAGCTATTTATTTCGATTCAGACAATTATGCTTTCATTCATACTATTATTTGTGGTACTCTAGATTCTCGTGTATTCATGATACCAGTTATGGAATTTGTATTTGGATATCGCCGCTTTATCAGATTTATCTACTTTATTTCAGTTTAGCAAGCTTATTGGTTTTCATTTGATTTGAATTATTAAAAATGGTTAATAACGATATCTAACGTTGGCTTGCCTAGCAAGTGAAATGTTAGGCGCTATCACAGTTCCGAGGGTAAATATTTTGGGTCGTGACAAGTTGGTATCAAAGCACTAGGTTACCTAGGTCTCACGAGTCTTGAGCAAGCTTAGTAGATTCAGGGGATCGGTGCGGAGACGTCTATACTTATCTTCCAGAAGCTATGGAGTTTAGGAAAAAAATCATTTCTTTCCTTCTCTATCGTGTTATTTTATTCTATCATTAATGATTGAACCATTCTATTCATGTTCTCTCGTAGATGGAGAAATTATAGGTTGACTAAACCAGCTGGTTCACCTCCACTTACCTGGGATCAGTTTTCACAACTATTTCTAGAGACGTTCATTCCTTTTACTTTGAGAGAGGATTATCGCAGGCAGTTTGAGCGTCTTCAGTAAGGTAGTATGACTGTTACCCAGTATGAGACTCGATTTGTGGACCTAGCTCCCCATGCCATTGTTTTACTCCCTACTGAGAGGGAAAGAGTGAGGAGTTTCATTGATGGGCTCACTTTCAATATCAGGCTACAGATGGCCAAAGAGACTGAAGATGATATCTCTTTCCAGAGGGACGGAGATTCTGCTAGACGGATCAGGATAGTTCACGGTCAGGAGAGGGGGCAGGTGTCTAATAAGAGGCCTCGTAATTATGGTATTTTAAGTGGTGCCTCATCTGGGAGGCAGGGGTAATTTTGGTAGAGGCCATCCTCCTAGACCATTACAGTCAGCGCTTCAGGCATCCCACAGTGCTTTGGGTAGTCGTCATCCTTATGTATCTCATCCTGGAAAGGCAACCTACAGTGCACCGACAGTACCTATTAGTGCGCCTCCGATCCAGAGCTATCACCATAGTTATCCAGTCCATTTGGGTCAGCTTCTTCTTTAGCAGCTACAACAGTAGGATGGGTGTTTTTAGTGTGGAGGTACCGGTCACATCACGAGGTTCTGTCTGAGATTGTTGAGCAGCATGCCATAGAAGAGTTCTCGTGCCATGGTCCTGGCACCGGTTGATCCGTCGCACGCTCAGCCAGCTAGAGGCTGGGGTCAGGCAGCTAGAGGTAGAGGTCAGGCTATTAGAGGTGAAGGCCATGCAGTTAGAGGTGGAGGCCAGTCAGCTAGATGCTATCCGAGAGACGGAGGTCAAGGTAGTGGGGCTCAGCCTCGATTTTATGCTTTCCCAGCTAGACCTGAGGCAGAGTGATCTGACGCTGTTATCATAGGTATTGTTCTAGTTTGCCATAGATATGCTTCAGTTCTATTTGATTCGGGCTCTACTTATCCCTACGTGTCATCCTATTTTGCTTCATATCTGGTTGTGCCTTGTGATTCTTTGAGTGCTCCTATGTATGAGTCCATACTTGTGGGAGATTCTATTGGTGTAGATCGTGTCTATCACTAGTTTATGATTACTATTGGGAGTCTTGAGACTAGTATAGATCTTTTTCTTCACTTGTTTTTGTAACAACGTAACCATCAATACACCTAAAAAGCACCTAAACACACATCTACCTTCGAGGAAGGTTAATGTATGAAATTTTAGGCCTCCAGAATAAAACTAAGTACATAGAATTCTTTGTAAGGTAGCATTCCTATTTCTAGCTTTTCTCGACACACTAAGGAATCCTACTCTATCTACTATTTTTTTATCTGATCTACAACTGTCTCAATATTAAATTCTTTGTGATCTTATGCCAATGCTTCTTCCTGATTATTTCCATCACCAGTTTCACCTCTCCATCTTGGATCTGGATATCCAACCAGTCTTCCAATGCACTTCGTAGCTTACCAGATAATTCATAATTTGCAAACAAATGTAAGTAAGTTTCTGTACTTTGAGTTGAGCATAGATTGCACGCAAGTCTATCTAATGGAATGTTCAAGTGGCTGAGCCTTTCCTTTGTTAGCATCCTATTTCGCACTGCTAGCCATAGAATGAATCTATGTTTTGGTTGTGCAAAAGATGTCCAGACTAGTTCACTAATTCTCCACCTTTCTTTCATGCCTATAAGGGCATCATAGCTGAGGGAAATAGAGTATCTTCCTGTTGAACTCAGTGTGTATCTGCCATTAGTAAACCAACTGATCATACTACTTTTGAAAGAATTTACTTTCTTCCAATACCAACTACAATCCATGGGGGGATTATGCATCCATATATTACTATCATTCTTCATATATAAGCCGCGAACCCATTTAATCCACAAAGAATCCTATTTTTCATCCAATTGCCAAATTAATTTGCCAACATATGCAATATTTCAATTCCTGCATCCTTTGATATTGAGATCTCCATACTTTTTTGGCACACTTATTTTGTCCCAAGATACAAGTGGAGGTTTCTTCTTCCCCTCAGTGCCCCCCATAAGTACTTCCTACAAAGTTTATCTACCTCTTTCAGGACATTCTGAGCCAATATGAATACAGCACCCCAGAAATTGTGAATAGAGAATATCACTGCATTGATGATTTGCAACCTTCCAGCATAGGATAGCTGTTTAACATACCCATTCTGAATTTTCTGAGTAATCTTATCATTTAGCTGATGACATTCTAGTTTGTTTTATTTTTTAGGAGAAAGTGGCAATCCCAAATACCTTATAGGAAAAGTCCCTAGTGAAAATCCAGTGATGCTTAGTAAAGTTGCCTTTGTATGGTCATCTACTCCTGCTATGAAGATATTTGATTTCTCCATGTTTGTTATCAATCCTGTGACCCTAGTAAAGTGATTTAAAGCCTCTATAACTTTCCTAACAGATTGCTCTTGGCCTTTACAAAATATCATCAAGTCATCAGCAAAAACCAAATGTGTAAGCTTTAGGTGCTTACACATTGGATGGTATTTGAAATCAGGTAAGTCACTCATACACTTGAGTACTCTAGACAGGTACTCCATGACTAATACAAATAAAAGGGGAGACATGGGATCCCCTTGCCTCAATCTCATTTTACCATCAAAGTAGCCATGTCCCTCTCCATTAACTATTATAGAGTACTTTGGAGATGTTACACACTCCATCACAAGCCTAACAAACCTCACTGGAAAACCATACCCTAACAGTGCTTCTTCCGCAAACTCCCAACTCACCATATCATAAGCTTTCCTGAGATCAATCTTCATAAGACACCTAGGGGTAGTTTTCCTATTATAGTGCCTGAGAATATCATGGCATATTAGCACATTATGAACCATAGTTCTGTCTTGTACAAATGTTGCTTGGTTCTCAACAACTATCTGACTCACACCTTACTTTAACTTCAAACAAATCAGCTTTGAGATGACCTTATATATCACATTACAACAAGCAATTGGCCTAAATTGACTTGCATTTTGAGGGTTAGTCACCTTTGGTATAAGGGCAATGTTGGTGGCATTGATTTGTTTCGGCAATTGTCCAGTTTGAAAGAACTCCAGTACTGCCTCAGTGATATCCTTGCCTATGACCTTCCATGCAGCTCTATAGAAGCCACTCACATAGCCATCCGGCCTAGGACTCTTATTGATATCAATACTGAACACTTCCTTCTTCACTTCCTCAATAGTGAAAGGTTCCAAAATCCTTAGTTGTTGGTCAATTGTCAACAAGGGACCATTATTGAGGAATCCTCTAAAAGTGTTCACTCTTTCTTCACATGCTTTCCCTAAAAGGTCTTCATAGTACTGCACAAAGATCTTGGCTATATTTTCCTGTTCTGTTTGCATACATCCTGCAGCACCCTTCAGCTGTGTGATGGCTTGTTTCAACTTCCTATGTTTGATAACTGGATGAAAATACCCGGTGTTTTCATCATCAAGCCTTATCCAGTTAGCCTTACTTCTTTGCTGCAAATAGATTTCTTCTAAGTAAGAAGATTTTCTGAGTTTTTGTTAGCCTTACTTCTTTGCTGCAAATAGATTTCTTCTAAGTAAGAAGATTTTCTGAGTTTTTGATACTTCTCCCTTTCAGTTTGTTGTAATTCAAGGTTATCTAGTTCAAGATGAAGCTGCTCTTGGATATTTCGCAAAGCAGTTCTGTCCTCATTAGCTTCAGATACTATGTTCCTGAAGCTGTGAGTATATAGCTTCTTCAGTTCTCTTTTTAGTATCTTCATTTTCCATACCACCTGAAATATTTTGCAACNTGGTCAATTGTCAACAAGGGACCATTATTGAGGAATCCTCTAAAAGTGTTCACTCTTTCTTCACATGCTTTCCCTAAAAGGTCTTCATAGTACTGCACAAAGATCTTGGCTATATTTTCCTGTTCTGTTTGCATACATCCTGCAGCACCCTTCAGCTGTGTGATGGCTTGTTTCAACTTCCTATGTTTGATAACTGGATGAAAATACCCGGTGTTTTCATCACCAAGCCTTATCCAGTTAGCCTTACTTCTTTGCTGCAAATAGATTTCTTCTAAGTAAGAAGATTTTCTGAGTTTTTGATACTTCTCCCTTTCAGTTTGTTGTAATTCAAGGTTATCTAGTTCAAGATGAAGCTGCTCTTGGATATTTCGCAAAGCAGTTCTGTCCTCATTAGCTTCAGATACTATGTTCCTGAAGCTGTGAGTATATAGCTTCTTCAGTTCTCTTTTTAGTATCTTCATTTTCCATACCACCTGAAATATTTTGCAACCATCTATCTGTATATTCCATACTGCTTCAACTATTCTCAGAAATTGTTCATGATCAAACCATGCATTGTAATATTTAAAAGTTCTTTTTGGCTTCCTACTGTTATTATCAAATGTAATCTTTATTGGGCAGTGATCACTGATGCCCTCAGGTAAGTAAACAGCCTTACAGCTGGGCATATTTTATAGCCACTCAGTATTGATGAACATCTAGTCAATTTTTAAGAATACTCTCTTGTCAGAGCCTTTATCATTCCAAGTATATCTCTGGCCACCATGTGCTAACTCCATCAAACCACAGGTGTCCAAGCATGTTTTGAAATCTATAACTTCTGCCCATGTAACAGGATTCCCTCCTAGTCTATACTCACTACTTAACACTGAGTTGAAATCCCCAACCACAAGCCAAGGCAACCCACTCTTGTTTCTTTGTGTTACTAACTCAGTCCATAGTGTTTTCCTATCCTCCTTTGTGTTAAAGGCATATACAAAGGAGATAATACAAGTTATCTGTGTGGGGATGTATTTAACCTCACAATTCACTATCTGTGCATCTATAGTGATAGGAAGAATGTTGTAGAAGTTTGGTCTCCATCCAATTAATAATCTCTCATTATAATGAGCATCTAGATTAGTGATATATTTCCACCCTTCAAATATTTTAGTGTCTATGTCAACAATCTTATTTCTCTTAACTTTAGTCTCTAGCAATCCCACCAATCCTACTTCCTCATTTCTGCAAAGAGATTTAACTTCCCTCTGCTTATTAGGGGCATTAAGCCCCCTTATATTCCAACACATGATCCGAACTATTCCTAGATATCGGAATATTTAGACCACCCCCATTCCTATCTTGGCCAATCTTGTTGCCAACGTTGCTAGTTGTCTCTTGAAGCACATGAAAAGAGTTATTCCCAACCAACTATTGTTGAGTCTTAGACTGTTTGCTAGCTTGACTCTTAGGGATAATCCAGCTTGTTGTAGTTTGATCATTCTGTTACTTCACCACTAACTTTAGTGGTTGATTCTCCTTGTTGGCATCTCCCTGTTGTTTCCCTACATGTGGCTTTTTAGTCTGCTCCTCAGCCCTTAATCTCTTTTTTTGAGTTTCTGTAGGATCTATGCCTTGCTTCAATTGAATAGCCTCATCTTGTTCCCCCATTATTTTATTTTCAGTCACATAATTCTTTTTCCTACACTTTGCAATGTCATGCCCATACCGATGGCAAAATTTGCATAGAGTAGGTCTCCAATCATAAAGAACTTTCTGCTAAATCAAGTATCCTTTCTCATTCCTGAATACTACTGTATCTTGTAGCTTTGCATCCATGCCTACTTCCACCAACAACCTCAAAAAGTTTAATCCATCCTTCTTCTCTATATTCTGATCTACCATGAGTCACTTGCCAGCGTTGCTAGTTGTCTCTTACAGAACATGAAAGGAGTTATTCCCAACCAACTGTTGTTGAGTCTTAGACTGTTTGCTAGCTTGACTCTTAGGGGTAATCCAGCATGTTGTAGTTTGATCACTCTGCTCCTTCACCACTAACTTTAGTGGTTGATTCTCCTTGTTGGCATCTCCCTGTTATTTCCCTACAGATGGCTTTTTAGTCTGCTCCTCAGCCCCCTATCTCGTTTTTTGAGTTTCTGTAGGATCTATGCCTTGCTTCAATTGAACGGCCTCATCTTGTTCCCCCATTATTTTAGTTTCAGTCACATAATTCTTTTTCCTACACTTTGCAATGTCATGCCCATATTGATGGCAAAATTTGCATAGAGTAGGTCTCCAATCATAAAGAACTTTCTGCTCAATCAGGTATCCTTTCTCATTCCTGAATACTACTGTATCTTGTAGCTTTGCATCCATGCCTACTTCCACCAACAGCCTTGCAAATTCCAATCCAGCCTTCTTCTCTGTATTCTGATCTACCATGAGTCGCTTGCCCACTAAACTACCTATTTTGCTCAGTCCCTTTGGGCTCCAATACTTGAAATGTAGGCCAGGAAGCTTGATCCATATAGGAACAGTCTGAATTTCCTCTTTGGAGAACTCTATGTCGGGGTTCCAAGCTTTGCAAATAAATGGCTTATTGTCAAAATGGAAGATATTCCCTTGTAAAACATCATTGTTAGCAGCAACAGAATCAAATCTCACAAAAATGATGCCATTTTTAAGCATAGCAATTTGACTAATTCTATGCTTACCCCACAACCTCTGGATGTAACCTTTGATTAATGTTAACGGGGGATGGGCTCCCAATACATAGCATACAACAACAGAACTTCAGTATTTAATTTCAGTTTCTATATCATCCAGCTCTATATCAGTGATCGAAGACTCACCATGCACAACCGGAGCAACAAATTCTAGCCTGAAACTAGCTATGTTGATCTTAGTTATGTCAAAATTGTCCCATATTAATCCTTTTGGAGGTGGCGTATTCAATTCCTCCTCTACTTCATTGGCCCATGCCTTTCTTCCTTCCATACGCTTTTCCATAATCTTTGTCTATTGACGTATAGCTTGTCCCTTATCAACAGAGCTAACCCTAATTTGTGTTACCTCTGTAGCAATTGGAGGCACCGTAGATTCCCTATCGCTCTCACTTTGATTTCGTCTTGCTGTCTTTGAAGTTGATGCAATCTCTGCAATTTGGGAAGGCGTTACTAGATTTTCAATTGTTTTGGCCAAAATTGGGGTTACCGTTCCATTGATTCCCACTTCCTCTCCAATTTCCTTCAATTTTCCTTCATGATTTCCTTGGTTAGCTTTCGATCTTCTTCTTACGTGCTTTTTGTTATAGCTACTTGCGCCATTAGAGCTTTTTGAGATGGAATACGAGCTCTCTTTTCCATGGTTGGCGAACGTTAATAAACTTGCCCCGAGAGAGAAAAAACTATCACAAAAGGCCTTTAGTCCAATCCTTTAAACGTTAGTTAAAAGCGATCTTCTTCTTCTTGATATGGTAGACTTTGATGTTATTTTGGGCATGGATTGGTTGTCACCTTATCATGCTATATTGGATTGTCACGCCAAGATGGTGACCTTAGCCATGTCGGGGTTGCCTCTATTAGAGTGGAGAGGGACTTCTGGCCATTCTACCAGCAAGGTTATTTCTTATGTGAAGGCTCGACGTATAGTCGAGAACTGATGTCTAGCATATTTGGCCTATGTTCATGATTTGAGTGCGGAGGTTCCTTTCATGGATTCAGTACCTGTTGTGCGTGAGCTTTTAGGGGTGTTTTCGTGTAGATCTACTGAGGATGCCACCCCACAGAGATATTGACTTATGTATTAATTTGGTTCCGGGCACTCAGCCCATTTCTATCTCACCATATCGTATGGCCCCGCTGAATTTGAAAGAATTAAAGGAGCAGTTACAAGATTTGTTTGATAAGGGATTAATTAAACCTAGTGTATCGCCCTAGGGTACGCCCATATTGTTCGTGAAGAAGAAAGATGGGTCGATGAGGATGTGTATAGACTATCGGCAGTTGAACAAATTCACTATTAAGAACAAGTACTCATTACTGAGGATTGATGACTTATTTGATCTGCTTCAAGGTGCCATAATTTTTTCGAAGATTGATTCGACGTCTGGCTACCATCAGTTGAATATTAGGGCATCGGATGTCCCTAAAACGGCTTTTCGGACTCGGTATGGGCACTATGAGTTCCCAGTGATGTCATTTGGGTTGACAAATTCCCCAACAACATTTATGGATTTGATGAACCAGGTATTTAAGCCCTATTTGTATTGTTTTGTGATCGTATTCATTGATGATATCTTGATTTACTCCCGCAGTCGAGAGGATCATGAGTAGCACCTTCGGATTGTACATCAGACTCTAAGAGATAGTCGGTTATATGCCAAGTTTTCAAAGTGTGAGTTTTTGTTAGACTCAGTCACCTTTTTGGGACCTGTTGCATCGGCAGAGGTCATAAAAGTGGATCCTAAGAAGAGTGAGGCAGTTCAGAACTGGCCTAAACCTACTTCAGCTATAGAGATTCAGAGTTTCATGGGTTTGGCGGGTTATTATTGTCGGTTCGTGGGGTGGGGGGGTGTTTATCCATAGCAGCCCAATTGACTAGATTGACCCAGAAGGATGCTCCATTCAGGTGGTACGAAGAGAGTGAGTTGAGCTTTCAGAAGCTCAAGACTGCTTTGACTACGACGCTAGTATCGGTGTTGCCCACGGGTTCAGGATCATACACGGTGTATTATGATGCATCACGTATTGGGCTCGGTGCAGTATTGATATAGGATGGCAGGGTGATTGCATACGTGTCGTGGAAGTTGAAGGTTCATGAGAATAATTACCCTATTCATGACCTATATTTAGCAGCCATTATTCATGCATTGAAGATTTGGAGGCAATATCTCAACAACGTGTCGTGTGAGGTGTTCGCAGATCATCAAAGTCTACAATATTTGTTCAAGCAAAAGGATCTCAACTTAAGGCAGAGGAAGTGGTTGGAGTTGTTGAAAGACTATGATATCACAATTTTGTATCACCCCGGGAAGGCCAATGTGGTGGTCGATGCCTTGAATAGAAAGGTTGTGAGTATGGGTAGCCTTGCATATATTCTAGTTGGTGAGAGGCCGCTTGCATCAGATGTTCAGGCTTTGGCCAATCAATTTGTGAGGTTAGATGTTTCGGAGCTTGGTCGGGTTCTAGCTTGCACGGTATTTCGGTCTTCTTTGTTTGAGTGTCCTTAAGGACACGACGCGACACGGTGGTGCCAAGAAGGTTAGTGTTGGAGATGATGGGGTAATGCGGATGCAGAGTCAGATTTGTGTGCCCAATGTGGATGGGCTTCGTGATTTTATTCTTGAGGAGGCCCACCGTTCCTGGTATTCCATTCATCCGGGTGCCGCCAAGATGTACCAGGATTTGCGGCAGCATTATTGGTGGAGGAGAATGAAGAATGATATAGTTGCATATGTATCTCGGTGCTTGAATTGTGAGGAAGTAAAGTATGAGCATCAGAGACCTAGTTGTTTGCTTCAGAGGCTGGATATTCCTGAGTGGAAGTGGGAGCATATTACCATCGATTTTTTTGTTGGGCTCCCACGGACTAAGAAGTTCGACGCGGTATGGAACATTATGGATAGGTTGACCAAGTCAGAACATTTCATTCTAGTGAGAGTTACCTATTCTTCAGAGCAGTTAGCTAAGATCTATATTCGTGAGATCGTCCGACTTCACGGTGTGCCGGTGTCCATCATTTCTGATCGAGGTACGCATTTCACCTCGCACTTTTGTAGGGCCGTACAACGTGAGTTAGGAACACGAGTTGAGTTTATTATAGCATTTCACCCCCCCTTCCCCCAGACAGACGGACAGTCTGAGCGCACCATTCAGATATTAGAGGATATACTTCGCGCTTGCGTATTGGATTTCGAGGGTTCTTAGGATCAGTTCTTGCTGCTTGTGGAGTTTGCCTACAACAAAAGATACCAGTTGAGTATTAGAGTGGTTCCCTATGAGGCATTGCACGGGAGGCGGTGTCGTTCGCCTGTTGATTAGTTTGAGCCGGGAGAGGCTCGGTTGTTAAAGGTAAAGATGATTCAGGATCGACTTCGCACAACTCAGTCTAGGAAGAATAGTTATGTTAATCGTAAAGTTCGTGATGTTGCATTCTTGGTTAGATAAAGGGTATTGCTTTGGGTTTCACCTATGAAGGGTGTGATGAGGTTCGGAAAGAAGGGCAAGTTGAGCCCTAGGTATATCAGACCCTTTGAGATTCTTGAGAGAGTGGGTAGGTGGCCTATAGACTGGCATTGCCACCAAGTTTATCACCAGTCCATCCGGC
>AWOL01S0320613.1:0-23868 GCA_000715115.1 Nicotiana otophora | reverse complement strand
GCTCGGGCCGAGTATGGTACCGGGTGCCGGCCACGTCCCTTCAGGTTTGGGGCATGACAGTAAGTGCATCCCTTCCTTAAGTGTCAATTTCTCTTCATTTTCTTTCTCATCATTCGTATTTGTGGTCGTGCAATTGTTGCCCGGGTTCCAAATGTGGTCCCCCAGGTTAAGGAGTGGATCGAAACCATCTACAAATAGATGTCATACTTCGACTGCTCATGGGGCAAGCTTGTGAAGGGCCGATGGAAGGCTTGTTCTCAATGTAAGGTTCATCTTTGAATAGCTATTATCGTATCCTTAACCCACATCATACTAACCTTTCTTCTTTCTTTTACAGGTTTGCCTAAGGCCACCGAGCTTAGGCCTTTGGAAGGGGACGAGGACGTATAATTGTCTGTCTATCTCTCCGTTATGGGATAGCCCGGGGCATAGGGATGAGTCGGAAGAAGATGACATTTTTCTCGCCCATGGATCGACCCTTCCTGGGGAGCAGGCGGTAGCGGCGGGGGAAACTCGTGAGGCTGACCTCCCTCAAACTCAAGAGGTCGATATGGAGACGGGGATGGGACCCCCCATGATGCCGGCTTGACCCCGAAGGAAATGTCCGGTGTAATAGAAATTATGGGGACGCCCTCCTACTCCGAGTCCATGCTTGAGAAGGCCCAAGAAGCACGAGAGAAGTCAAATGAAGGGGTTCATGGTGCGGACGATCCCCTTCATTCTTTCTTTGACGGTGTGGACTCATCTACTTTGGAAGATTTTCTCAGACTGGGCGACCTGGAAGTCCCGAAGAAGGATACATCTTCATGAGCTGGCGGGCCAAGTTCGATCCCAAAATTGATTAATTAGTTTCTTGCTCCGAGTGTGGCCCCCGGTTGTAAGGGATCTGTTATCTTTACTCTCCCGGCGGATGCCTGCATTCTATCTGCTCCCATGGGAGTAGCCAGCTACCTCTGATGCTTGGTGACCGATGAGGACCAGGAAACAATGAACGCTGTGGAGGTGTCATGTCTTTTCAATTGAATTTTTCTTAGGTTTGGATATCTCTCACGACTTTCCATTATTTTGCAGGCCTCAGTACTTCATCATGAAAGCTTCCTCCAATACCGTGTCGAGGTCAATCAGCTCGAGCTTGAGCTCAAGGAGCAGGATCAGAAAAGGGGTACGTACAAGCTCCTCAGCGAGCAACAAGATAGGGTCATCAAGGACTGTCAGGCCAAGCTGGACAGGGCTCTAAAGGAAGCATCAGCTCTGAGGAGGGAACACGTCGACTTGGTCAAAAAGGTAAAGGTTTTTGAAGTTAGATCGAGGAACTAGTCATAGTGGCTAACAAAAAATCCTTGCAGGTCCAACAGAAGATCGACCAGGTCGACCAACTCCAAAAGGAGATGAACGAGATCCAAGCCATGGCCGATGGGTGGAAGAGCCAAATTGATCAAATAGATCTGCAAGCTTCGGAAAAGGAAACTGCCAAGGTAGAGCTGACATAGGTAGAGGTTCAACTTCGGGCAGTGAAGGAGGAAGCTGACAAGCGGGTTCAGCTGAATGAAGATCTCTGAGCACAACTGAGCTCGGCTGTCACAGAATGGGACGCCCTCGATAGAGTGCACGAGGCAATGAAGTCTAAGCTGGAGACAACCTTTGCCGATGCTGGGGATATGGTGGCCTAATACAAAGCCGATGTCGAAGCAGACAAGGGCTCGCCTGAAGACCAATGCTGAATATGTGAGGCGGTTGTTTTGAACAGAGACCCTTGAATAAATCCACGCTCGAGGCTTTGACATGTCGGCCAAGATTGAGGAAGCAATAAATCTTGAGGCTGAGGCGAAGAAACTTTCTGAGCCTGAAGGTGTCGAAGGCTCCGAGGGCTGTGGGGGATCTGAAGGCTCCGACGGTTTTGGCTACGAGTCGGGCTCCGGTGAAGATCAGGCATGAATGCCTTAGAACTTTTTTAGTTTTTATCTTGTATTTATTGTTTTGTTTATTTTGAGGCCATTTCTGCTGGGCTTTTGTAAATATATTCCGGAATATATAAAATTTCCCTTTCTGGCAATTTCAAGTCTCTACTTTTTTAGCATCTTTTCATAATCTCTATTCATGCAAATATTTTTAATGCCTTAGCATAGAATCAAATGTTGTAATAAGTCATTCATTTTTTATATGTCCAAACAGAGCCTCCACTTAGATGCAACTTTATTTTCTCGGGGCCTTGAAAACACGGTGTGACCGGCAGTTTTCCCAAGATGCTTAACTGATTTTAGACGATGCTTTTTCCGAGAGTAACCTTTTAGCGAGTTTTGAATTTTAATTAAGGCCTTATGTTCTAATTACGAGCTTCGTACGTCTCCGATTCACATTTTTTTGGTGTGGCCGTAGCCTTTAGTGTTTAGGCACTACCTAATAGATTTTTTACTTGGGGGTTTGGTAGCCCGAGTTGCCCCAACTTATTTCAAACAATAGTCCCCGAGAAGGGGTAGCCCTTAGGCTCAATAGTTCCTGAATAGGGGTAGCCCTTAGGCTCTATGTTTGAAGAGGCAAAAATCCGTAATAGCAAGGTGGAAACTTGCTTTCATTTTTGTGTGTAAAGTACATGATCGAAAGCGTGTAAAAGCTTTTATTATGGCTAAGGTGGCCTATACGGGCACGGTTCATTTGACCATTTAGCCCTTATAAATCCTAACTACCGAGCCTAAGTTGTTCAAGTACAAAGTTTTCTTCTTTTCTTGCTAGGAAACTTAACTCAAGGGTGATGGCCCCCAGTATTTGAGGTCAATCTTGAGGGGGCTCGAATACTGTTGATGCGCCCATTGACTCCGATTTAAAACCGGTTTTCAAATCTAATTTAGCATGATTTACTATTGCCTCGTTAAAAACCTTGCTGGAAAACCTATTTTTGACAAAACCAGTTAAAGAAACAAAGAGTGCAATGTGTGCTTTCAGACCTAATAGTCATACTCACCTTTGGTTGTTACCTACTAGTGTTAGCCCGATTCATAATATTATAAAAAAACATAAATGAAATCGTACCTTAGCAGTAGTACCGCATTAAGTGAGTCACGTTCCAGTTGATAGGTAGTGGTGCACCGTTTCCCGCTTTGAGTTTGTTCGAGCCCTTGCCGGTAATTCCAACAACTAGATATGGTCCTTCCCAATTCGGTCCCAACTTTCCCCCATTCGGGTTTTGGGTATGCAGTGTTACTTTTCTTACCACCAAGTCCCCGATCTTGAATTGTCGCAGGTTGGCACTTCAGTTGTAATATCTTTCTACCCGTTGCTTCGACATGTATTAATGCTTCGGTACCATAGACCAATGAAATGGGGTGTCCTCAATACTGGATTTTGAAGTTGTACGATACATCCACAAGACTTCTGGCAGAATTTTCTTCCACTTCCCTTTGGCATCGGTCAACCTCCTTTTCAAGTTTTGGAGTATGGTCTTGTTTGTAGATTCTACTTGTCCGTTCCCACTAGGGTGACAGGGTGTGGAGAGTATCTTCGTAATCTTGTGGTCTTTGAAAAACTTACTTACCATGTTGCCGATGAATTGATTCCCATTATCACACAGGATCTCGGCCGGTATCCCAAACCGGCATATTATGTGGTCCTAGCTGATGTCAATGACTTCTTGTTCCCAAACTTTCTCGCACGCTTGAGCTTCAACCCATTTAGAGAAATAATCGGTCATAAATACTATGAATTAAGCCTTACCAGGTGCCCACGCCAGGGGATCGACAATGTGCATTCCCCATATCATGAACGGCCATGGGGAAAAGACCGAATTAAGTAGCTCTTCGGGTTGATGGATCATCGACGCGTGTCTTTGTGAACCGTCGCATCTTCGCACAATTCCCTTTGCATCTTTCTCCATGTTGATCAAGTAATAGCCGTCCCTGATTATCTTCCGAACCAAAGATTCTACCCACGAATGGTTTCCGCAGGTGCCTCGTGAACTTCTCTCAAGACATAGTCGGTATCTTCGGACTTCAAGCGTATGGCGAGCGGGCCGTCGAATGTCATTCTGAACAAAGTCCAATCGGATAAGCTGAACCTATCCATCTTCGTGCGTAGAGCTCTCGATTCTTTAGGATCTGAGGGCAACTTCCCAGTTTTAAAATAGTCTATGTATTTGTTTCTCCAATCACAAGTTAAACGGGTTGAGTTTATTTTGACATGGCCTTCTTCCACTACCGATTTCATGAGCTTTACGACTGTTCCTAAGCTGAATTCATTGTCATCAACCGATGACGCTAAGCTAGCTAAAGCATCAGCCTTGCTATTTTGATCTCGAGGCACGTATTGTAGGGTCCATTCCTTGAATTGATGCAGTGTCGAGAGGAATCGATATTCGATATTGTACCCACTAATTTCTACGGCCCATTTGGCCAACTGTCCCGAGAGCTCGGGTTTGTGCATAATGTTCCTTAGTAGGTCAGAAGTTACGACACAAATGGGGTGGCACTGAAAAAATGGCTTTAACTTTCGGGAGGCACTTAACAAAGAGAGCGCCAATTTTTCCATTTGAGGATACCTTCTTTCGGCCTCGCCTAGAGTTTTATTAACTTAGTAAATAGGAAATTGCATACCTTCCTATTTCCAGACTAGGACTCCACTTACCACTACCTCGGATATCGCCAAGTAAAGGTACAGTTGCTCATCCGCCTTTAGAGTATAGAGCAAGGGTGGACTCGAAAGGTACTATTTGAGTTCCTCCAAAGCTTGTTGGCATTCTGTGGTCCAAAAAATGTTATTCTTCTTCTTCAATAATGAGAAGAACCGATGGCTCTTATCTGAAGACCTCGATATGAACCGGCCCAGGGCGGCTATGTGCATGTTTAGCCTTTGAACGAACTTGAAACTTTCCACCACGGTGATGTCTTCTATAGCTTTGATTTTATCGGGATTGATCTCAATCCCTCGGTTGGACAGCATGAATCCAAGGAATTTTCCGGATCTGACCCCGAACGCGCATTTCTCCAGGTTCATATTATATCTCTTCTGTATGTCAAAGGTTTCCTGCAAATGTTTCAAATAGCCCTCTGCTCGCATTGACTTAACTAGCATGTAGTCAATATAAACTTCCATTGATATTTCTATTTGTTCTTGTACCATCAGGTTTACTATTGATAAGTAGCACCGACATTCTTTAGTCCGAACGGCATTACTTTATAACAATAGGTGCCAAATTTGCTAATAAAGGAAATTTTCTCTTGATCGCTCGGGTCCATCCGAATTTTGCTATACCGGGAATAGGCGTCAAGAAAGCTAAGTATATCGTTCCCGACCATCGCATCAATCATGCGATCGATGTTAGGCAAAGAAAAAGAGTCCTTAGGGCACGCCTTCTTCAAGTCTTTGTAATCTATGCACATTCTTAATTTATTCCCCTTTTTAGGCACTACCACTACGTAAGCTAACCAATCCGGGTACTTAACTTCCCGAATGGAACCTATTTTAAGGAGTTTGGATACCTTGTCTTTGATGAATGCATGCTTGACTTTGGACTGAGGCCTCCTCTTCTGTTTAACCGGGTGGATCTTCGAATCCTAGATCAGCTTAAGAGTGGTTATTTATGGCGTGATCCATGTCATATCAAAATGGGACCAAGCGAAACAATCTATGTTAGCTTAAGGAATTTAATGCGTTTTTTCCTAATCTCGGGAGTTAACCCTGTGCCCAGGTATATCTTCCGATCGGGAAAGTGTTCGATCAATATGACTTGCTCCAGCTCCTTGACCGTTAATCTGGTGGCATCAGAATCATCAGGGGTGATGAACGACCTAGGGACTCCATAATCATCATCCTTGCATGCTCTTTGCTTTTCCGGTTCGGTCGGGGCAGGTATCAGTGATTGTTATTTAGTTTCTTCCTTCATAACCGTCTCCGTGTTCTTCGATGTCGAGAGCGCAGACATCGGGATATTACACCCCATGTTTTTGTACGTGAGAGTACGTCGTAAGTCAATTGATGTGAGCTCAGAAATGAGATCATCTTTGAAAGTTCATAATGTAATTTAATAATATTACCTTGGAGGTTACAAATATTTAAGATCATGTATAACAAGTTACCAAAAGGTTCAGAAGGCTTAGAAGCTAAACAAATTGAAGAAGATAAGTTTTGTCGAAAGTCGACAACTTGGGAATGTTTTAACATGTACTTTTGGGGTAATACTAGGGTGCTTAACATGACAAGGAGATTGTTTTATGAGTTATTTTAGTCATATGATAGTTGTGTGTTATGTTTTGAAGTCAAGCGAGTCGTGGAACAAAAGTTTGCAAAGGTCATCACAAGTTACATTCATAATGTGCTTAATATTAGGTCAAATGTAGCAGAGCTTTTATCCTAATATACTTGGAATTACAGGATAATCCACATATCAAATTTAACATATACGAGTCTAGTTTCTAACGCACTAAACCATTTTTCAATGAGACATCAAAGTAGATAGATATTGGCATTTTCGCGAGAATGCGCAAGCAGCTCCCCATGGTACTTCTCTTTAAATACAACTTCGATGACCTTTATATCTCATTTTTCGAACCAATCTCGTCCCTACACTTCTCCTAACCCTCCTAAAGAGGTACCATAAGGTTTTGATGTGATTCCAAAGGGATTACACCATATGTCAACATCAAAAGTTAGTTCTAGTGCAGAACAACACCTCTTTGAGGTTGTGTTGTCATTGAGGAGGATTATGGGTTGTGTTTGGCTGAAATTACAAGTTGTTGCTACTGACTAAGGTGGGTATAACAGCCTAATAATTGTGCTTAAGCTTGCTTGTATGTTCGTTAAGTTGTTAGGATGATAAACTATAAGATAATACTTGGATTAGCTTGAGATGTTGTTGTTCTTGATGGATTGATTTGGAAGTTGCTCTTATTGACTTTAAGTGGCTGGAAATTATGGAAAATAAGTTGGCTATGATATTGTAAGTATGATTATGTTCGTTTATATGTCAATCTTGTTGAGGAAATTGGTAACTAGAAAAAAGAAATGGCTATATAGCACTTGAAAGTTGTCCATAATGATATTATCTTGTGTTGGGCTATTTTGGATAACTTTGAAATTGAGTACAAGGTTGGAAATTCTTTAAACGGTATTGGTTATTATACTGGATATATTACTAAGTTTAATAATGAATGATAATGGGGTTGAAGTATGCTAAAGGGATTCAATCCAAGCTTGCATGTCGTCGTGATATGTTGATGACTTGTTAATGAAATATTTTGTACTCTATTGTTGATGTTGTTCTTATTGTATTTCTCTGGTTGTTGTTGTAGGTATATGGTATTAGAGGAGGCCCTTTTTATAGGGGAGATACTTCCCAAATTTACATAAACGAGCTACTAGTATAAGTTGTGGACTTAGCCATTCTTTCTTTTTGGCATGATCCATATGATACAAACGAAACGAGTAAGCGTGAAACATTCACAAATGACTCTATTCTTAGAAGTACTTGGGGTGCCTATGTTCTTGATTCCCCATGTGTCCCATTATTTTATCGTCTATTCATGTGTCTCAAAAATTACGTAAGTTGATAAAGTTTATTTCATGATATTAACCGAAGGCATATATGATCTTATGACATCCCGAGAGATCTTAGTGACTTACTTCTTATGCATTGCATTCATTTATACAAGTACATTTACCCATGACCAGATGGTGTTATATACGCATATATTAAATGTATATGGGGTATGGGGAAAGATTATGGCATTATATACGCACCACCACCTGATCAGCTGGTATGCATTGATGATTTAGCCCACAGAGGCCGAGATGGTATGATGGGTTACCCTCAGAGGCTTGATGATGTTATGTACGCATATACTTATGCAT
This sequence comes from Nicotiana otophora, assembly GCA_000715115.1. NCBI lineage: Eukaryota > Viridiplantae > Streptophyta > Magnoliopsida > Solanales > Solanaceae > Nicotiana > Nicotiana otophora. The sequence goes on along the minus strand of AWOL01S0320613.1, from coordinate 16,032 downwards.
GATATGACATTTATATGCATATGCATGACATTATCAATGTTTCATGATTCATAGAGCTACTTAGACTTACAGGTTGAGTTGTTTACTCCAAGTTTCTTTCATGTCTTTTATATACTACTTTCATGCCTTAAATACTCGGTACTTTATTTGTGGCGACGTCCCTTTTGCCTAGGGACACTACGTTTCATGCCTGTAGGTCTCGATTGAGAAGTTAAAAGTCCTCCTAGTAGGCTATCAGCACAACAGAAGGTGTTGGTGCACTCCACTAGCTCCGGAGTTACCTATTTGGTAAGTATACTTTGGACATGTATTGAATGGTATGACGGGGCCCTGCCCCGACCTTTATAATGTTTATGTATTCTTAGAGTCTTGTATACAAATGTCTTGTACATGGATGATTGTATGGCCTTGTCGGCCTATGTTTTGAGTGTACACATGATTATTTCGGTCTTATAGGCATGTATGTCACATGAATAAGTTTGTATACCATGTTGGGTCATCCTATGTCGAGTATTCTATTATATTTCATTTTGGACATCTCATGACGGATTTTCCGCCTCATTTACCTATGATAGTATGATAAGAAGGATACGTTATGTTGGTAACCGGTTGAGTTGGGCACCGAGTGCCCGTTGCAGCCCTTGGGTTTGGGTCGTGACACAGGATCACCTCATCGACTGCGAACTTACAGCTGGTTGCTCTCCGTAAACCATATTGATTCCTCTCGATGTGGGGAACTTCAGTGCCTGGTGTAGTGTCGAGGGTACTTCCCTAATGTTGTGAAACCACGGTCTTCCGAATAGAGCATTATATCTCACACCTCCTTCGATCACGCATAATTTTGTTTCCTGAATGGTCCCGGTGGTGTTCGCCGGTATGGTTATCTAACCTTTAGTAGTTTCGCATGCCATGTTGAATCCGTTTAAAACCCGGACTGCCGACATTATTTGGTCTTGTAGACCCAAGTGCTCTACGACCCTCGATCTGACGATATTGGCCGAGCTACCTGGATCAATCAACACACGCTTAACTCAAGATTTATTTATAAGTACAGATATTGCCAGTGCATCATTATGTGCTTGCACAATGCCTTTGGCATCCTCATCATTGAACGAAATGGTTCCCTCCGGGACATAATCTCGGGTTTATTTTTCCCTTGTGATGGACAACTTAGTGCGCTTTAGCATTGGTCCCTGGGGGACGTCGACTCTACCAATGATCATGTTAATGATGTGTTATGGTTCCTTTTGTTCAGTCTATTTGTTCGAGTCACTATTCCTGAAGTGATTTTTGGCTCGATCACTCAAAAATTCCAGGAGATGCCTGTTATTGAATAACCGGACCGCTTATTCTCTTAACTATTGGCAATCCTCAGTTCTATGGCCATGAGTACCATGATACTTACACATCAAGTTACGGTCGGACTGCAATGGTCGAGGCCATTTGATATCTTTAATGCGCCCGATGGCCGATAACCTTGGTACCTCCCTGGCCCCGAGTGGCTTGTCAAAACCGTTTTTGCTCATGAGTTCCCGGCTATTGTGGCCTCAATCGTTTCTCGCAGGGTCGCACCCAGATTTGTTACCCCTTCGATCCCAGCTATACGGTAGACACCGGTCTCTGCTCGGTCATGGTTCAAGATTGACGACCCTCTTAGGCCTGTCGTTATTTCTGATGGGATAAATGGACCAAGAGGGGGCCCCGAGCTGATCATCCTCAACTCTGATTTTTGACTGGTACCTGTTATGGACATCGGCCTAGGTTACTGATGGTTACTCTATCAAATTCTGTTTCAATTGATGTGAAGCCAAGGAGCTTTGGCGGTTGAGTCATTGAGTGAACGCTTGAATGGCCCAATCATCCGCAACCGGGGCATATCTATCCATTCCATTTGAAACCTCGATACAAATTCCCTGAGCATTTCGTTATCTCCTTGTTTTACCTTGAAAAGATCCGATTTTGTGGTCTTGACCTTGATGGCCCTAGCATGCGCTTTCACAAAGGCGTCTGCAAGCAAAGCAAACAAATCAATAGAATTTTAGGGTAAGTTGTGATACCATATAATTGCTCCTTTGGACAGGGTTCCCCCAAACTATTTTAGCAAGACCAACTCGATTTCGTCATCTCCTATATCGTTTCCCTTGATGGCACACGTGTAGGAGGTCACGTGCTCACTTGGATCTATGGTTCCATTATACTTCAGAATTTTGGGCGTGCAGAACTTCTTCGGGATTCGCTTCGGTGCCGCACTAGGGGGAAAAGGCTTTTGGATATATTTCTTGGAATCCAGGCCTTTAAATATCGGGGGCGCTCCTAGGATTTGATCGACTCTGGTGTTATAGGTCTCCATTTTTTTGTTGTTGGACTCAATTTTCATCTCCCCCGATTCCACCTGCTTTGTCAGTTCCTCACGCATTTTTATTATTTCGGGGTTGGTCCCGGGTTCAGCTTCACCCGGCCTTTGTGTTGCTTGCTTACTTCTTCGGGTGTTTTCCCGGGATGGTTCGAGCTCAACTCTACTGGGGGTGCGGCTTTGATTCTGTAGTTGTGCTTTCGCCGTCTGTTGGGCTTGTAAAATTTTGAAGATCACCCGCAGATTGATACCGTCACCTTCACCTTCGGGCATACCTCGAGTCGTAGGTCGGGCTCCTCCGCAAAATATATTCTCAGGTTCAGTTAGTAGGTTGGTGTCAATGGCCACATGCGAGTTGGCGTCAACTGGGTCTGCAACCTTGATTCCGTTGGGATTAGCAGGGGGCGCCTCGTTGTTAGGTACTATATTGTTATTTTCATCGTGATGACCAGATTTAGCGTCAACGTTCAAGTGAGTAGACTGAGAGTTTGACATTTTTAGGTTGACCTGAAATTAAAATCTCACTATTATGGAAAGATAAAATCTCACTATTAAGGGTAAAATAGAGTGTGTTATGGAAATTTATATCAAATCACCACTATTATCCTTAGCCCCATGGTGCGCGCCAAACTGTTTACCTTTAAAAGTAGATAACAATTGAATTTATACGTGGTTTTAAGGATATCTGGACTAATTCAACACAAGTAATTATTAACGTTAGATGAGCAAATTAAAGATAGAATAGATAGCCAAACTAGTAGTATAGAGTCTGGGCTCGGTTATGAGCTTAACAATTAACCTGCCTTCGGTTTGGAGCACAACACTTTGATGAACTATAAGCAAAATTAAGCACTTTGAATCACTTTTAGGAGCAAAGGAGAAAAATGTATATTGCCTTGATATACGTGTTACAGTGTCTGTTGAATAATAAGCCTCCCCTTTATATAGCAAGGGAGTTTTACCCTAAGTATAATTCTAAGAAAGGTAAAAATGTCCTTTTTGCTAATCATTGATCTACTACCGATATGGGCCGAGATCCGCGCCTTGATATCCGGTTGGGCATGGATATCACGGCCCTTTGTTAATCATGTGCAGTCATTTGGTAATGCTTTCTGAGGTCTTGGAACACGAACCGGATCGGGGGGTGGTCTCCATGGTTATGGGGGCAGATATGTTGTTCAAGCCTTGATGCGAGAGGCTCCTAGCTCTGATTTTGGTTTGAAGTTACGTCCTTGCTTCGTTTGCCCTGCTGTGAAATTGAGGTACTCGTTAGCCTCAATTTTACCTGTATACAACTATGTTGATCCAAACCACTACCAAACTGACCCATTTCTTTGACCTCCTCTTGAGTTTCCTACGATAACACTTCTCTTTCCCGTAACACCACCGCCCACAATCAAAGCTCACCCCCCCCTAAGTGGCCCTAACATAAAACCACGTCGTCCTAAGACCCATAAATCACTTCATTCACATTTCAGCACCCAATGGTACTGCAAACCGAACTGCCTGCTCTGACAAGACCTTCTATAAATCTGAAGTTGTTTATTTCATCTCCTTGATATTGAAATGTAGATTCAATGATGATATAAAAATACTGCCAATCTCGACGCCATCGAATGCTATCTCAGATCTTATTCATACCCAAATTTGGAAATCATTAAATACCACATATGAATCTTTAACCCCTAAGAGCCTGCTCGAGAGTCATTTACCCTTCTCTAATCCCCAATGCGCAGCAAATATGTGTCAAACTACTTGTGCTCCACTAGCACATGAATATACAAAAAGAAGCAACCAAGCGATTCCTTTTCCTTGCACACTACATCCACCATGACTAACAAACATGAATCATTCCAAGACTTCCATATATCCATAAAGTGTAATGCATCATGCATCAAGAGAGTTCCTTGCTCGAGTCTGCCTCGAAATCAACCTCTTCAAGTAATAGCGGACCGACAAGTATGCCTCAGCCAACTAGTATAACACATGAACATGCAATCTGATCGTCGATAGTAGACTACCTCACTAAGCTCAAAGCCACAGTACACATCATACGATAACCACATTACTCTTCTTTATAACTGCCATGATCTCGCACAGTTATTCAGATGAATTCTTCATAAGCTCATGTAGCGCTAGTCATAAAACACCTCAAATCATCTACCAAGTGCATATTCATCATTGTGAAACTTTCCTAAAGCAATCCAAACTCAAATTGTAGCACATACATCCCACCGGGTAGAAAAATTATCTCTTCACAAAAATATCATAAGGATCACACAACCTCAGACCATCCCACGGGAGATAACCTACATGCTTAGCCCCAAACTGCATCTTTCTATGACCCTATCATCGTCACAACCACTATGCAATCACTTAATCTTCTCGAGTCTAAACACATCAACAAGATGTAAAATATACTTCATTACACCAATGAACAACTGAAAGTTCCCTCATCACACTCAAAACTTGAGAGACTATACAACACATCAAGAAAAAAATGAATTATTCATAGCCCTTTTGTAAGGCCTTGTAAAAGATCGTCAAGGATTTGATGTTTTATGTCGCCAAAGTTTGCATATGTGTTTGGAAGGTGGTAGATACATTAAGGAGTTGGTGGAAATGTTTACAGAAGAAGACAGTTATGCGGTTAGTTTTGCGACCCCATATCCATTTCATGGGCCGCATACCCATCGCGGAGTTGAACAAGAGAAGTTAAACTTTGAAGGTCGTTTTGCGGTCATTATGCGACTGTATTTCTATTTTGCAGACCACACTTCCGTTGTAGATTGAGCATGAGAAATTCTAGAGGGTGATTCCGCGGTGGGTCTGCGGACCACAAACTTGCCACAGACCTAACCTGACCAACCCAGTTTTGGAGGATGATTTTACGGTCCATTATGCAGATCGAATACTTGTTCTGCGATGCATTCTGCGACTGCAGAGTTGAATTTAGAGGGTCCATTTTGTGCATTTTATAACTCAACCCCATTTTGATTAAAAGCTATTGGGGCTCATTTTGAAGGTAAAAACATGTTGTTTTAGAGAGGAGCGAGTATCTTAGAGAGAGAGGAAGAAGCTCCAACCACTTTGCTCATCAGTTCTTTCCCAATTTTGAAGATTCAAGAGAAGCCAATCAATAGACCATCAACTATCTGGATACGACTTTGTCCTAAGCCTTCATGCAATTGTTATGTGTTAAAGTAGGTTGTGGAGTAGGAAAACTGTCCATACATGTGGTGGTATATGGGGTTGTTGAACTATTACTAGTAGATTATTGTTGAGACTGGTTAAGGGAGGAAGGGAGCAATATTGTAGAGCTTTATAGTCATTTTTGCATAGTAGGTGTTTGACGAAATTTCCAAGAGCCTTAAACCTTGAGAATCCTTCTAATTATTATTTAATTTTCACTATCATCCTATAGATTGGGATCGCTAGAAGTATTGAGACCTTGTAGTTCTCTAAGAGAAAGCTTAATTGAGGTATGTTGGCTAAACTCCCTTTCTAGAATCGGAATCCATGAGTTCCTCGTAAGTTCCAAATGTGGTTTCTTCAAACTCTTGTTCCTATTGTTCTGAATTTCTTCCAATAATTAATTTTCCTAAATGCTTATGTACTTGAGCCATGTTCAAATTTCGCCTATCATATTATGCTCCCCCTCAGTGGGAAAATTTCAAATATATATGATTTGAATCCATGTTTCAATTGTAAATCACCATGCTCTCCGTTGTAAGTATTACCAATGTGTTTTGAGTTCTTACATGTTCATGAGTTGAAAATATAGATATCAGGATTCCCTTTAAGGAAAAAGTATTCCAAGAATAATTGGTGTATAAATCGCTTGTGTTTCTAACTTGTCTTTCAGTTGCAAATCATTATGCTCAACTCATTGAAAGTAATCCAATGTGTTTAAGTCACTTATTACTAACGAACTTAAAGCTATGATTTCCGGAATGTCTATATATCAGTGTGTATGATAATGATCATTGGATGTGAAGAAATGAAAGTGTGAAATATGAAATACAGCCATCATGCCATGAATGATGAACTCTATGTATGGCCAAGAGAGCCAATGAAAGAATGATGTTGTTCGTGGTTAAAAGTTCTAATGAAGCTATATATGGTATGAAAGGCTATGAGATGATTACATTAATCTATTTCCTTTGTATACGAAAATGTTTTTGTGAGTATCATTAGCGAGCCGAGGAAGGGTGGGTTATAACGGGCCACACCCGAAACTACACATGCCGATGTAGGAGTTGATTGAATTTATTCCCCTTAATTGGGATAAGGTTGATGTGTTGAGATTATTCTCCTTAATTGGGATGACATTGTTGTTGGCATTGGATTGGATGTCGACTCACATGACATATGTGGGGAGACGACCTAGCCGATCGGGTGGTGGTTGGACGTCATGTCGTGCCCATGTTTGTTCCTCCTTATTATCATATTTTATTCGCATCACCATGTCGATCCACATTAATTTGTGGAGAGAAGGCTCAGCCAATCGAGCCGTGATCAGACTCCATGCCTTGTGAATGGTGTGATGATCGGAGGCTAATAATCTCCCAACCAGAAAATGTAAATATTTATTTGAAAATTGATATGTTTTAACTTGGAATTTGGATATCATTGGTTTTTCGTTGTTTCTTTCATGGTTCACCCCTTATTATATTGGGATTTTATTTTATGAGAGTGTATTTTGCTTTACATACTAGTACTATTTCATAGGTATTAACATCCCTTTTGTCGGGGGCGCTGCGTCTTTAATGGATGCAGGTAGTTCCTCAGTAGGAGGCTTTGATCCTGGTTAGCAGGTACCCTCTACTCAGATGATTTGGTGAGCCCTATTTTGTTGCGGGCCTTATGTCACTCGGTATTGTACATTGTGTTTGAGGTATAGTCGAGGCCTTGTCACCGGCACTTTCGTACTACTCTTTTGTCACACTAAGAGGCTCCGTACACATGCTGTGGGTGGTGTTCGATTTTAGGTAATGAACTAGAAATGTTTGTATTTGTCAAACATATTTTCCCTCTTAACTATAAACTTGTAATATTTTGGAAATTGTAAATGAAGCATCTATAAGTAATGGAAAAAGGATGAGGTACACTTTACTCTTCTCATGACTATTTTATGTCACTGATTCTTCAATTGTTCATGTTTAAGGCTGGATAGAAGGAATCAAGTAGGCTTGCTTGACTGGAATGTCTTGGTCGAGCGTCGGTCGCGCTCCCCAAGGTCGGGGCATGACACCTTTGCATCCCAAGAAAATTATTCTCGCGATATCCAAACCATTTAAGCATAATTGCAGGCACATAATACTCATCATTAAGTTATCTCGCAACTCACTGAGCCATCAATCCCACTCCTATGGACAATACCAGACATATAAGTCCAAATGCACATACTCACACAACTAAAAGTACCGAGCCCAGGCTGTAGCCTGAAACTAGCCACAAGTCTTCCAAACTGGCCTACCTCCACAACAGAGAAAACACATCTCGCACCTCATCCATAATATCACAAGCCATTAATGCATTGCTGATATCGATTTCTCAATATCACATAAGAATGAATGGAAGGAAGTTGAAGATATAAGCTTCAAAATGAAATAAAGTCGCACGATAAGGAAAGAAAGGTGGGAAGTTTCCTTGATGCCTTGTATCCTCTCGAAGATAAGCATGAACCTCAACATACCGATTCGAAAGACTCTACTAGACACTTTCTCATAACTCGTCGAACCTATGAACATAGAGCTTTGATACAAACTTGTCACGACCAAAATTTTACCTAATCGTGATGACACCTAACTCAACCCGCTAAGTAAGACAAATAACAATTAACACAATTCTAATGAAGATAATAAATAATCAATAAATAAAATTGCTGAATTTTCATACAATATCCCAATGATTGGTAGTAGAAGTCATGAGCCACTAAGATTTAGATTTACAAAGTTGGTACGAAAATAAATATAATATCTGTTTGAAATATACATGAGCATAAGTACAAATCCAAAGCTACCAAGGATGAGTGGTAGCTACATCCGTAAAGCAGGTACATCTTCAATGATAGCCTCCATCATCCATAATAGCTCAACTCAAAGATCTGCACATAAGGTGCAAAAGTATAGTATGAGTACAACTGAACCCATAAATTCAGTAAGTATCCTGACTAACCTTAAGTATGATGAGGTCTCAGGTATAGAATACTCAATATATATATACAACATGTAAAACTCAAAAACGTACATGTGTACCAGCAATTATATCGAAGTCTAAACAGGAAATACAAGTACCACCAAATAGTGCACAATGGAGGATGTGCGCAAGTCTCTTAATAGTTTAGCATATAAAGAATATATGTATTTGATAACGGATATCATATCAACAATTTCATATAGAGAAGATATCCAGAGATACTACTCTAGTTTAACAACTCAGCATATAGAGAAGATATGCGTCCAACATCAATGAAACATCAAAGCTTGCATATAGAGAAGATATGTGTAAAGTATCAATTAATCCTTCCACAATTGCATATACAAAATATATTCATGAATATATCAAGTCATGTCTCATGGATCCACATATAGAGAAGATAGGTAATGTTAATCATCTCATAAAGTAAGACAACATAAAGAGAAGATATGCATAAAGGCATGTATACTTTCCGGACCTAGCATAAAGGTGTTGCACTCTATTTTTCACAAGTCAAATTAACATATAACTTATAATATTCTACAAGGTTATTTAAAATTTAGAGTCGCCACCTAGTATTTAAAGTACACTAGGATACATATACTATACTATGTAATGTATACTTTGATTATGGTTTGCGGAACTATTGAGATTCTAGGTAAGGATTCAAATGATCTCAAGGGGAAGGTGTTAGTAATCCCTCGAGATCCATAAAATATAGTTCCGGTGGACTCAATCAACTAAAAGAGGGATTAAGTGAAGAGTTATCTGCAACTACTATGGAAGAGAATTTTAGCAAAAACGATTTATCTTAAATAGTATGTAGTAAGATGTAAGTATTCATATATGTAGGAAAATATATCTAACAAGATAAATAAACAAGTATGAAAGTCATTATGCTTACAAATAAATACAAGAGACGCATATATTTACAACTAAAGAATTTAAACTTAAAAGAATAAAAAATTTCCAATGAGTAATTGCTTTGAATAAGATATGTAAAAGAATGTTTATCTGTAATAATTTAAGAGAAGGAGAAGATAATCCTTTAATAAATAAATAGCTAACAAAATAATTGGTTAAGGATAAACAAAGTATGAAAAAATTACTAACATGAATGAGCAAAAGGATTATTTTCACATAAATTCAAGGAATGTACAAGGTAATAAAGTTTTCCAAACCTTGAAAGGATTTGATAAAAATAATTAATTATAGTAAAATTATGTTGATAACTAACAAAGAATATATAAAAATTAATCAACTTAAGTGTAGAAACTCGATAAATATATCAATGGAAAAGAACCTAATATTTTCATGGGAGTATACAAAGTTTGACTTATTTAAAAGTAGCAGGTACTTGAGTTATTTAATACGTTATGAATATTCGAACAATTAAATTAATGATTAACTTAGCATGATATTTAAAATGCAGCTAATATAATATGTCCAAGTGAAATATACTAAATGCATCGATTAATGAATGAATGAGTGCGATATCTAACTAATTTTTACTATACTTATATTTTAAGTACAACCAAAAAAGGAAAGTATGAAGCGGGTAGTTTGGTGAAGGGATTTGTGCTTCGTCATCGAGTGTCGTCTTTCCAAAGTCAATGAATATTAAGTTCAATAGCTAACAACACCCCAGAGGTGAAACATCTCCCGCCAAAATTGATAAAAAACTGTGAGTCAAACTGATATCTCCCTTTGATGTAGCCACTCAAAAGATTTATCGATCTTTTAGCACCTGAAGCTAATGAAATAAAGTTTTAATACTCAAAAGGATATTACAACTTAAAATCAGCGGCCAGGTTATTCAAAAATAGTCAAAGCCACAACACAAGCAGCCCAATAGATATCTATGAAACACCACCCACCCATGATAGAAAGTCATCAGAAACCCATAGCCGACCAAAATAGGAATGACACAATACAAAAACATCACTGAAAAATTAATCTCGGCCATGTACAAGGACAAACCCAGATCTGGAGATTCCTTTTAATGGACGATGCCACCATGGCTTAAGCCAGAGCAGCAACATAAGGGAAGAGAATAAACAGCGTCCCCGAAATCCCATTTCTCCGTCCAGACCTTTTCAGATTTGGATTCACCAATAGTAGGCCTATAATGAGAATAAAAGGCAAAGGGTGATGAGAAGCAAAAGAAGGATGAACGAGGGAGCTCATTCGGCTTCGCTAGTGACGATGGAGGAATGATGTGAGAAGCGGTGGCAACCATGGAAGTCGTTGTCAAGCCTGCCTATGGCCAATCCCAGTGGTGGCAAGAGGGAATTAGACAGTTGAGAGAGGTATGGGGGTGGTTTTGGAGAGGAGGGGGAGCCTCTATTGAGAGCTCTTGGTGAGAGAAGGGAGTTGGGAATGGGACATGTGGTTGTTCTCTCTAGAGTGAGTATAAGAGATGAGAGAAAAAATGTTTAGGGTTTTAAACCTATGTAGAAAGTCTGATTTTGTGTGTTGTGTAGTGTATTATAGGTGAGAAATAAAATGTGGGGTGTGGGCTAGAAAACTTAGGTGTTAAGATTTAGAGTAGAACAAAATAGGTAGGTCTTTACCTATTGGGTAAAAGATGTTATATCACATCAATATGACTTGTCACATCTTGTCTAGTAATATCATATGTCTTGTTACGTCGGATGTTGATGGGACATTAGTTTTGACTAGACTTGATTTATATTGTAAACTAAATTCTACAGGCTTCCATATAATTTATAGACTATGTAATTAAAATATGATTATTTAATTAGAAAATACGGCTTCTAGTATTTATTAAAAAATCCAACTACTATAATATTATTGTAGTAATCGTTATTTATTTTTTAAAAGAATAATAAATTGATAAAATATCCTAATATTTGAAAAATGGGAAAATGAATAATAAATTATTTGAAATTTGAAAACAATGCACAAAATTGGTATTATTTAATTAATGACAATGAAATGATAAAAAATCCTGTATTTTATAAAAATAGGAATAATTATCAATACATTGTATTAAAGTTAAGAGATATGCAAATTACTCTGATTCTGACTGAGGTGGTTTTGAAGATTGTGACTGAATTCTGATTTTTGAGTTGTCTACATATCTCAGGTTTCTCGAGAATCAAGTCGCATGTAGTTCTGGAATGCAATTGAGTACTATGTATGAATCGTAGCCTCGTGGAGTGGAAGACAAATATTTGAGGACGAAAAGGTTCGCGTGTTCTCGACATTGCTTCCAAGATTCCCCCAGTGTCGAACTATAGTAACAATGGGACGTGGATGTTGGATTATAAATGGCTTGGTTTCAACGGGCTTTGCTATGGGTACGGTCGGACTGCGTATCGAGTTTCCTACATATCTCGTATGTAACGAGAATCAGGCCGACTATAGTTCGAGAAGCGACACGATGGTTTGATTTTTGATTTTTGATTTTGAAGAATGCCCCTGCATCAAACTGTGATAACACTGGATTGTATACTTATGGGGTATGGATTGCCTACATACCCATGTCAATGAGACGTAAGATGAATGATTCTTGGGGACATGCAGTCGATAGTTATTGGAAAGCTCGACGTCCGTCCTCAAAATATGCCCAGTTTATTTGCTAGAACATAATTTACGTTGTGTCACGTCTTTGATCCGGAGAGTTGACGAAGTGTGGACTATGCTTCTTTTTGACTTGAGAAAGATGGTTTGCAGTGGCTTGAGCGATGATTGTATGCGATGTAAGAATGATGTGATTTTATTTTATTTTTGAATGAAATATAATCCAGGTTGGAATTCTAATTCGAAAGAGATCCGGGCTATAAGGAAATTATATTGGAGCACTTTGAATTTAAAAGGAAATTCGGGCTGGGTACCAGTCCGAAGCACTCGGAGAACTTTCAATTTTGAAGGAAATTCAGGGTACATACCACCGGGCTGTGTACCAGTCCGAAGTGATCGAAGCACTTTGGATTTTAAAGAAAATCCGGGCTATGTAGTGTTCCAAAGTGATCGGAGCACTTTAATGTTAGACGGGCTATGTCACTGTTCTAATGCGATATCGGAGCATTTGAATGTAAAATCGGCTGGTAGTTATGGTTCCAAAGCGATATTGGAGTGTTTGAACATTAGAGAAGCTTTGTAGTTATCGTTCCAAAGCGATATTAGCGCATTAAATATTAAACGGGCTTTGTGGTTACCATTCCGAAGCGATGTCGGAGCATTAAATGTTAAACGGACTTTGTAGTTACTGTTTTGAAACGATATCCGAGCATTGAATGTTAGACGGGCTTTGTAGTTACCATTCTGAAGCGATATCGGAACTTTGAATCTCCACACGATGGGAGTTACTGAAAGTGAAATCTCCACACGATGGGAGTGACAGGAATGTAAATCTCCACGCGATAGGAGTGACTGGAATGTAAATCATCGCACGATGGGAGTGACATGAATGTAAATCTCCGCACGATGGGAGTGACAGGAATGTAAATCTCCACGTGATGGGAGTACTGGACGGGTTGTGTACCATTCCGCAGCAATCGGAGCATGAATGTAAAATCGGCATGTAGTTACAGTTCCGAAGAGATATCGGATCATTAGAAATCTAAAATATCCATATTAGAAGGTGGACACCTGTAAAATATGACTTTAAAATGAAATGCCTATTGTTCAGGAAAGTGCCTGGAAAAGCAATAAGCTATTTTTCCTATGTAAGAAAATTGATGGAAGGAGTTCTGCTTATATTTTTATTGTTTTCTCCATCTATGCTGTTTTTATAGCTTTTGTAGAGAATATTTAAAAATTTGAAGAGTAAAGAAAGACTGTGAATTATTGACCGATCATTATTTTTTTACTTGACTTTGGTTGGTACCAATAATTAGATTTGTACATAGGAATTACCACCATATACTTTCAAGCAAACCAAGATCAGCTTATGGGTAATTCCGATAGCTTCGAGAGGTACCTCATGTATGTTGAAGTTCGGCAAGATTTGTTCATATTACTTCAGTCAAAAGTTTTGAATTTTGCCTAACATCATGTTTCAAGTGCCCTCACCGCAAAGAAAGTCCTAATTTTCACACATAATTGTTTTGTATTTTGATTTTTAGGACATTGTTTGAGAGATGCACTCACACTCAAAAAGATATTCAATGCATGCCATTGAGATACCATATGCTTGGCCTTTATGTAAGTATCCACTAATATGAGAGCGCTTGGAATAAGATCACGTAGGGATTTGTTATAGGCTTGTAATGTAGGCTTGGGAACGGGTAGGATATTCATTTTGATGAAAGAAACAAATCCCTCCTTAAGCATTATATTGTATCCACGTCTTCAGCGTTCAAACCATGCTTCGATGCTTGATCTAGTTTGCTTTGATGTCCCTCTCTTCTTGTTTTGACTTGTTTTGCAATTGTAGGAGATTCTTCTTCCTTTTCAGAGGTTTCTCTTTCCCTTTTTCTTTTGAAGTTTCTCTTGCTTTGCATGAGTTGTTTCCTTCTTTTCTTCCTCTTTGAATTTGTGGAGTTTTTCCCTTTTTGTTGGAATTATTTTTGGATTGTTCTGAAGTTTTCTTCTCCTTGGATCATCCCTTTGAATTGTGGAGGTTCTGCTTTTGTTTCCTAAAGTCATGTCTTCGATTGTCATGTACTTTGAATCTTTCATTTTTACATGCTTTGTCACCTTCCCTTTGGTCTTCGTCCAAAGTTGCACGTTTCCAGTGCGCTCGAGGAGGTCGGGCCAAGAGAGGGTTGTGAATTTAAGCACAATGAAAAGTATGGGCTAAGATGTGGCTGTCCAAGAAAAAGGCATAAGGCTCAAAGGGAGAATGATAGGGATTGATATCATTTCGTGGGCTTAAAAGGCTCGATCGGGTCAAAGAAGGCCTACGATCATTTCCTAAATGAAGCGCTACTCAGGATTTTACCTCAACAGACATTCGGGCCAAGTTCTCGATCTGCAATACAATGCAATGAATTTTAATCTAAAGCTCAACACACAATGCACATGAAATGATGAGGTAGATTTTGTTCTTACCCTTACTGTAAGCACGAGATTTTTTCAAGTGCCACTAAGGTATGATTAAGAGATACCACAAGAATCTATGATTTACCCGAAGTTGATTATCTCCATCATACCACTTTTACACTTGTCACTTTCTCATGCATACTCCTAACTATGTTGGTAAGAACCAAGTCAATATTTGATGATTTTTCTTTTTTTTTCTTCTCTTTCTTCTTTTCTTTCTTCTCTTTCTTTTTTTTTTTGATAGATGGGACCACACTTGAAGGAAGGTTCCCCTTTTTCTTAAAATATTTTTTTGACTTAATAATATTTTTTTTACCCTTTGATAACAGAATTGAATCCAAGAAAGGTTCTTGCTTGATTTTATTTTTGATTTTTGAAGATGGGATCGAACACATGTATAGTTCTTGATTTTCTTTTGGGTTTTTGAAAGTTTGAAAATCGACCCACGAAAGACTCTCGATTTCCTTTTTCTCATTTTTTTTTGATTTTCTAAGACATGAGACCGAACTCGAAGGAAGGGTCTTGACTCTTTTTTTGAATAATGAGACCGAACCCGAAGGCTGCCTACATATCTCATTGAAATGAGAATAAGGTCAAGCATAGTTCAGGAAGATTGGAAATAGAAGGAGAGCATTTTCGGACTTTCATTTCATTTCATTTTTGAATTTTGGAATTCCCTTACGGGAGGCTTGTAAAGAGAAAACGAAGATATTTGTTTTTATTTTGAGTTTCCTCAAAAGGTTTTATAAAGGAAAATATTCTTGGATTTTGTCGTCTCAAGAAACACTTCTAAATAAGCAATAGAGAGCAATATATGTCCCGACCCAAACCGATGGGCCGTGACGGGCACCCGGTACCTTACTCAACCGAGTACCAACATAACGTATCTTTTCGTATCATACTATCATAGATAACAGAGTTAGAGAGGCTGCCGTGAGATAGGTAGAATACAACATGTAATACCAACATATACATAAGACATATGGGCCTCTAAGACAAAAATAACCACTCGTACACTGAACATAGGCTGACAAGGCCATACAATCTTTTACGTACATGACATCTGTCTACAAGCCTCTAAGAATACATAATTGTCATAAAGGTCGGGACAGAGCCCCTCCATACCAAACAATACACATCTGAATCATACTGACCAAACAAGCAACTCCGGAGCGAATGGAGTGCACCAACATCTTCCGCTGGGCTGATCGCCTACTTGGAGGACTCTCGACCTGCGGGCATGAATCGCAGTGTCCCCAGGCAAAAGGGACATCAGTACAAATAATGTACCAAGTATGTAAGGAATGAAAATCCGTAAATAATAGACATAAGAGAAACATGGAGTAAAAGACTCGACATGTACGTCTGCATAGCTCTGTGAATCATTCCATTTTTATAACGTCATGCATATACATATAAATGTCATACCATGCATAGGTATATGTGTTTATAACATCATCAAGCCT
>AWOL01S0320513.1:0-15352 GCA_000715115.1 Nicotiana otophora | reverse complement strand
AACTTCAAACCTTATGAAAAGTTAATATCTTTCCACAAGCGAAGTCACAAAAAATAAAAAATTATCATATGAATGAATGTGAACTATTTATGAAGTAGTAACTTTATTCCGTCACTCTGCATATAAATACAATCTAGGTATGTTACAAAACTTAATGGCAGAGAGGTATGAGAATTAACCACATATTAATTGTGGATTATAAGTTCTTTATTCTTTNAAAAATATTTACCTAGGAAAAAGAATAGTCTTTTGAGAGGATGAGAGAATAAATATTTTTGGTGGTTATTTAGTTCACAAATGATGATGCTTATATAGGCAAATCATCTACGTTTTCTTCCATCAGGAAAACGTAAGAATCCAAATAGGAGTTAATGTTATGTAACATTATTCTTGGTTTTGCAACAAAATTATCATAAAGACAGTAACTTCAAACCTTATGAAAAGTTAATATCTTTCCACAAGCGAAGTCACAAAAAATAAAAAATTATCATATGAATGAATGTGAACTATTTATGAAGTAGTAACTTTATTCCGTCACTCTGCATATAAATACAATCTAGGTATGTTACAAAACTTAATGGCAGAGAGGTATGAGAATTAACCACATATTAATTGTGGATTATAAGTTCTTTATTCTTTATTTTATCAAATTAGAGTATAACGCCTACAGAGGAATAATACCAACAATCCCCCATTAATGCAAAGATAAAGAATAGGAATAATTCCTGGGCAAAAATAAGGAACATGTACTTAAGGTACAATATCTTTCGATTTAAATTGACACGTAGTGAAATGAGGCAACGACTAATATCCACAAAGTGAAGTACTCTTGAACTGAATGGACATGAGTTGAGACCCACATAACACATACTATATCCTTAATTATATACAAACTCCGCGATACTAACAAAGTACTTTTATGGTCACACACACACCTTGGGGTCCAGTGCCGGATTCAGGATTCCGAGTAAGGGGGTTCAATATTATTAAAAAATGAACAGTAAAAATTTCATCGAATGGGTTCATCAAAATTTGTTGAATCCAAATGTAATGTCAAACGGCTTCATAAAAAAATTAAATCTAATTAACAAAACTCATGTTAACGATATGTTGGATTAAAACTAATACATTGGTTTCTTTTTTTAAGTAATTGTTTCTACATAAAACAAAATACTAGTAAAAAAGGGCATTCTAAGGAAGAAAAGGCAAAAAAAATCATGTATAATAAATAATTAACAAAAAATGAGCAAACGATAATTGCAAAAACAACTATTTTAATAATTAAATAAGACAAAGAAGTTGAAGGCAAAGAACGAAAAGTCTTATTCGCCTCACCTTCTCCGTAATATATTGTTCAAGCAGTAGAAAGAAAAAATAATTACAGTATGTGGAAGTAGGGATCGAACTTGGGCCCTTAACAGAAAGTTTGAACTCCTTTACCACTAACTTAGCTTTAAGTTTGCGTCAAAAGGGATGCAACATCTAATATATATGAATAAAAATCAAATTTAACCCTATATACACAACGTAATATTTTGGTTAAAGGGTTTCGGATGAACACCTTTCCGTCCCCCTAAATCCCCTCCTTCATGGGTTTCATGAGTGCTCTAGAAAGACATCCCAAGTCTTTCATAAAAAGCAACCGCACCTTTACACTCACGTAGGTAATTCCAACAAGTCTATCAGCATATAGACTACCTTAAGGCTATGGAATCATGAAGAGCAAAATAGGCTCAACCTTATAAAGCACTACCACGTGCCATAGGGATAGGAAATATAGTGCATGTTGAAGTCTTATATGGCTTCGTTTGATCACAAAGGGGTATCTACCATACTTTCTCAATCCGTGGGCTTTAGCCCCATCCCCCTCGACGTTTCAAGGATAACTCTCCTTGCCAAACCCTTGGTTAAAGGATCCGCCAAAGTTTTTTTGGACCTTACATATTCCAAAACAATAGCACTATATTTCACTAATAGTTTCGCCGCACCATGTCTATTGCGGATATGTATTATTTTTCCATTGTACACACTATTTGTCACGACCCCAATTTTCTCCATTGGATGTTGTGATGGTATCTAGTCTCTAAGACTAGGTAAGCCTAACTCTTACTAAATTAATAGCAAATTTTAACCAACAATCATGAATTTCGATATGGAAATTTCATACAAGCCAACAATCCCAAAACTGGTAGTACAAGTCATAAGCTCTACTGTGTTTGCTAGAAAAATCCCTAAATACAACTGTTTCGGAATAGAAATAAATAGTACACGTACAATATTAGATGGTGACTCTGAGGCCTGCGAACGCGACGGCAAGTTTACCTTGACTCTCCACAGCAAAACCCGAATAGCTAGCTATTGATCAACCAACTCCGAAATACCTGAATCTGCACAAAAATATGCAGAAAGTGTAGCATGAGTACACCACGACGATACCTATTAAGTATCAAGACTAACCTCGGTGGAATAGTGACGAGGGATAGTCAATACACCTATTGGACTAAACAACCTGAACAAGTATGAAGGTGAACTAAAGGGGAAACAATGTTAATATAAAGCTAAGCATGGTAAGGAAGACAAAACAATACTCACAATGAAACACTAGAAACAACAATTAGCAACAAGAAGTAAACAGATAGTAACGATGCAGAGTAAGCTGGACACATTCGATGTACGATGCAACCAATTAAAGGAAAACAAGTAACAACTCAACAAGAACAAACGCTTTTATACCAGATCTATTCATGAATTTCCACGAGGTACCAAACCTCATATCACAAATCACGGGTCCCAATTCTTAAACCCTAATCACTTGGCCTCTTGTGCCCATATTACAAATTAATAACCTCACGGGCGACTCACGTGCCAAAAGAGTGACAATATCTAATATTCGTATGGACCACTCACGTGCCAACAATAACAATGACTTATGACTGGACGGACAACTCACGTGCCGACAGGATAACTCTCACATAGAAGACAAGTACACGGGAGTACATGTAAATGATCAATAACACCAGGATTCATCTTCTTAACCGATATGGGTGATTTATTTATGTGTATGCTTGTGCAAGTGTTCTATCACAATTCAAGTCAATAAGTAAGAGTAGAGATAATGAATGGCACATAATAAACGATCACCACGAAATGTACACGGTATAACTCACACAGGGTAGGCACACCACTGCACAAATAACAATAATAACAATGCCCCCAAGCTATCACAAATCATCCCCCGACATAGCCCACCTTGTCTCGCCACGTGCGCAATAATAAAGTAAATGCCCGCCTTGTCTCACCGAACGTGCATAATAATATTCACACATTTTATCTCCACATGCGCAAACCTACATATATAGCCCACCTTGTCACGCCGCATATGCACATATCAAAAGTAACAATAGCACAGAAAATTCATATGCGAACATCCCGACAATCCTGTCAACAATACCACGTGTGCCAAAATATAACAACACAATAAAATGACTTTCACAACATGTTCCCATATACCACAATATCTCCTCAAAGCAGTTTCAATACCACAACCACGCATAGCCCTCGGCTCAACGATATTGGGTATAACAGCAACAACAATAATAACACGAGAATACTGCAAGTAAATCAACTCAAGAACTTCAGAACACAAAGAAACAGGTGAACGAGCTCACCATGAAAGATACAACAGAGAATAATGGTTTCAATAAGAATAACTCAACAAGGGGAGAGATAGCGTGCAACAATGATTTCCACATAAGTACAACTCGACGGTAAGAGAGATAGCATGAATCAATAATTCTAAATAATCATAAGTCAACAATGAAAGGGATAACAAAACTTCAATTAAGGTTGAGCAATTACGGAAAGATACTAATAAATTAAATTAAGGATAAGCAATTACGAAAAAGATATCATGGCAATAAAAAAGGCAACATATTCAATTAAGGCACATAAGCGTTTAATTAGCAACACGGGTAAAACATGAATCAATTAATTCCAAATAAGACACGTAAGGGTAAATTTAGTAAATGGGGGATTTCACAAGCTAAAACAATTTCATACCTAATGAACATAAGAACCTAAGAGCCCTAAACAACCAAATTTCCACAAATAAGCCCGAGTACGTACTTGTCACCTCGCGTACACGGCCTTTACATGACACAATTAGCACAAATGACTCAAATCCTAAGGGGTAGTTTCCCCAACACAAATTTAGGCAAGATACTTACCTCAAAGAAGCTAGACTGTTACTCTAAAATGACCTTCTCGAGTGAAACAACCTTTGGACGGCTCAAATCTAGCCAAAATAACTTCAAATCATAAATAATACTCATCGAAAACGATTCCGGATAATAAAGCTTCAATCTTTAACAAAAACTAAAAAGTCAACTCCGAGCACGTGCCTCGGAACCTAACAAAATTTACCAAATCCGAACACCCATTTAATTACGAGTCCAACCATACTAATTTCATCCAATTTCGACTCCGAATCGATGTTCAAAACTAAATTATTCTCTTTAGAAAAGTTTTTGATAAAAACCTCCAATTCTCCAATTAAAACATGGATTAATTCAACAATAAACTTTTGTAACCATATTAAAATACAAATATTATAGTTAGATACTGACCCCCTTGAAAAGACGAGAAGAACGCCGCAAATATGACCTCAATTGAAGCTCTAGAACTCAAGATATGCTCAAAATACTAAATAAATGCAGTATGATTTTTTTTAATGCACAGGGAATTTCGCTTCTAAGCCCAAAACTCCGCACCTGCGGTCTGCCGGCTATAATTTCTACATTTGCGGTCCATTTTTTGCACCTGCGGGGTTGCAGATGCGGACCCAACTTCGCATCTGCGAAGCACCAGCACCAACTCTCTTCTCTGACACTAAAATGAGCATAACTCCCTCATACAAAGTCCAAATTTGACGATTTTGTTTGTTATGGCACCGTAGTTACGATACGGATCTATGCTTTAATCAAAACAAAAATTGGAGCTCATATGCATAATGTGGTACCATTTATACTTGAAGAAACGACGTTGAAATATTAAAACGAGTGCAACACAATCCAAATGACATAACAGAGCTAATCCACCTCTCGGAATCGCAATCCGAGCCCCATATCAATAAAGTCAACTCCCGGTCAAACCTCTTAACCTTCCAAAACTTCAACTTTCCATTTTTTTCCAAAATGCTTCAAATTATCCTACGGCCCTCCAAATCCAAATCCGGACGCACGCCTAAGTCCAAAATCACCATACGAAGCTATTGGAATCATCAACACGCTATTTCGGAACCGTCTACAGAAAAGTCAAACTCATGTCAACTCTTACCGTTAAGCTTCTAAAACAAGAATCCTTCTTCCAAATTGATCCCGAATCATCCGAAATCCGAACTCGACCACGAAGCTTCTCGAGACCTTTAGCCACCGAACGGGGTGCTAATTCTTAAAATGACCAGTCGGGTCATTACATTCTCCCCCTCTTAAGCAAATGTTCATCCTCGAACGTGCCAAGAATCGTTCCGAAGTCATCAAATACCGAGTGAACTTACCATACATACACCTGCGGGTGACCCCACGTCACCCCAAATCCAGGTAAGCCCGACAATGCTATCTCAACTGAAGATTATTCCTTCCACCAATACCAATAGGCCTTAGAACCAAATTTCTCACCATCCGATCATTTCCAAAAGACCCGATTCCTACATTAACAAACGGTATCAGCCTCAACCAGCTGCAATAACCTATGTTTACACTCACCAGATATAAACACATGACGTAACACATTACACATATGTCCATAACAACATCTCTGATCACAATAGCCATCCATACTCAAACCCAGAACCGACAATTAACCTCATATCAGCTAGAACCCTATTCCAAACCTCCACAACACTGACAACGATGCAAGAAACATGAAGATGCCATGACTATTCACTCAAATCTACAAGTCACACCCAACACAACTTGGGCACATACTTTGCAAGCTAAAACTCAATAAGCACAACACGAATATGACTGAATATACGAGGGAACAGAAGAAAGAACTATGAAATAAGCCCTACAGACACAACTCCCTATCAATAGCATACTACGAATTAATTCCACAAGGGAGAATCAAAGTAAATGAACAAATCAAAAGGATCTCATCCTAATATAACTTCACCCCGGCACGCAGCCCGGTCCAAACATAAAAACCCTCATGGAAACACGAGGATCACATCCTGAGCTCTGCATCACAAGTAGATTACATATCATACCCACAGAAACCTTCCACAAATTCAATTTCCGCTCGAAAGGTCACAACACATGCTGAACTCCCACACCGATAGAGCATCTAATTCATAAATCGTAACCAACCACCCATAACTCACATCAAAGCCTACCATAATGGGTAGCAGAAAGTCATTCCTAGTCTCATTGCTCTCAATAATGAATAAAACAAAATGCTAAACACGGGCTACCACTGTGGAATCTCCCAACAGGGATAAACACATAAGTAGAGTACAAAATCATGAAACTCACCCATACGTGAAGTAACATAGGAGGACTCACCCCGATAAGAAGAACTGAAACAAAATACGAATGATGTTCCTCTATAACAAATTGAAACAATACCTGTACGACATCATCTGGTGCAGCGGCCTCAGGCCTACTGTAGAAATCACATCAACTGGCTGGGCCTCCCCCTCTTGGGTGCCCTCTACCCGTTTGACCTGCATCCCAAGCTCGCAGTGCAGGGATATCAGCAACTTGAGTAGAACTCATAGCCTGAATACCCCGTTGTTACACATCTATCTAGAGTCTGGAACAATCTCTCACCATGTGACTGGTATCTGTACACTCAGAGAAACCTCTCTGCTAGCGTGGCTGTGGAAGCTGTCCGGCACGGTCACTCTAAGATCCATGGATATCTAAAGCAACGTGCTAATCCTGAAGTGCAAACTAAACTAACTGACCCACAAAACCTCTACCATGGCCTACCCTACCTCCAAAATAGGGACTAGTAGATCTTTCTGGTCTGCGAGGCCTCTTAGCCTCCCTGTCCTCTCCATCCTGGTCCCGCATACCCTCTAGTCAGCGAGCGATCTCTACCACCTGCTAAAATGGAACATCCGACTCCAATTTCCGAGCCATGCTAAACCAGATATCATGACTGATCCCCTCAATGAACCTGCGGACTTGCTCTCTAACTATAGAAACCAAAGCAGGTGCATGTCTAGACAAATCACTGAATCTAACAGCATACTCTAACACTGACATAGTGCCCTAGTACAGCTGCTCAAACTCCGCGCGACAGGCATCTCGGAGAGTCTAAAGAACATACTCCCTCAAGAAGAACTTTGAAAATGGATCCCATATGAGTGAATCTGCCTCGGTTGGGCTACCCAACTCGTACATTCGCCACCACTGATTTGCCACTCCCTTAAGCTGGATCGTAGTAAAAGCAACCTCATTTGTCTCCACAATACCCATAGTGCGGAGAGTACGGTGGCACTCCTCTAGGAAACCATGTGTGTCACACCTCTCCTTTTCCCGACAGATAGGGAGTTTTTTCAATTAAAGTGACATTAATCGAGATGTGATTATTTATTTATTTATTTAATCAGAGTCTTCACTCGAAATTATTGAATTACGGTGTTCCGAGTCACCATTTATTTTAATATCCCAAATCGAGGAAATTGACTCTTATTTATGGTCTGCGAACACAGAAGACCGGGTAAGAAATTCTGTTAACCTGTGAGAAGGTGTTAGGCATTCCCGGATTCCGTGGTTTTAGCACGATCGCTTCAATCATACCTGGCTTAATTGCTAATTACATGTTTAAGAAACTATGTGCGTTTTGTCTTTTATCGATTTTTAAATTATGGCATTATGGATTTATCTTTGAAACGGATCACGTGTGCGTGAATCCATTTTATTTGGGGTGCTAAAATCATGTCACGTGTACGTGTGCACGATTAATCATGCTTTATTATTCTTAAGGATTATTTGTCCAAAGTCGCGCGAAGGCGTACCTTGATTTATTTTGGGAATTATAATTATATCACGCGAACGTGTACATAATGACGATAGTAAATTAAAATCCCGCCTAAGTATTCTATGAATGTTTCATGAGTTGATTAGTTTCCTAAGATTTTAGATTATTGGGAAAGTCCAAGAAGTATTGAATTATTGATGGAAAATGTAGTAAATTAATTATGGAAAGGCGGGTTAACTTATTCAATTATTTCAGGAAAAGGGATAGAATTGTTATATTGGGTCGGATGAAGTTCAGCTTATTGAGGCCCAAATTCTTCTCTTTCATTATAGTCCAAAACTAAACTATCATATGTCAACCAATCCCAACTAATTGCCAAATCTTCACGGCCCAAGACTGTGATGACCCAAAATGTCATCTTTAAATTTAATAAATAATTCTATGTTCTAAGACCTCAAAAGCATCATTTATCATTCCTCGACTTGCGTGCGCAGTCCGTACAATTTTTTGAAAAGTTTTTATGTGAAAAATAGATTAAAATGTGAAATAGAGCTTTAAAACTCAACTAAGTTGACTTTGGTCAACATTTTGAGCATACGAACTCGGATCAGTATTTTGAAACTTTTGTAGGTCTGTATCGTGATTTGGAACTTGGGTGTGTTCCCGAAATCGAATTCCGAGGTCCCTAGCCCGAGATATGGAATTTTGATGAAACATTAAAAATTTGAAAGCTTAATGATTTCTAAGAAATTACTGATGTTGGATTTATTAACCTCAGGTCCATATTTTGGTTCTGGAGCCTGGTATAGGTCCACTATAATATTTATGACTTGTCTGCCAAATTTGATGAGAATCAGAGTTGATTTGACGTGATTCGGACGTCTGGTTGTAAAAATATAAGTTTTAAAATTTTCTTGAAAGCTTCCTTTGATTGGATGTCCGATTCGTAGTTCTAGGTGTTATTTTGGTGATTTGATCAAGCGAGTAAGTTCGTATATATTTTAGGACTTGTGTGCATGTTTGGTTTGGAGCCCCGAGGGCTTGGGTGAGTTTCGTATAGGATACGAGTTTATGTTGAACTTAGAAAAATCTGATTTTCTGCAACTTCAGGCTTTTGGTATTTCCTTCATCGCGTTCGCGAATGTACTCTCGCGAACGCGAAGAGCAAACTGGGCTGGCTGAATTTTTTTTCTTCGCGAATGCGAAGATTAGGTAACGAACGTGAAGCTATGGGGACTTCACTCTTCGCGAACGTGACCAACTCAACGCGAACGCGAACCTTGATAGGCATGGGGGAGGGGTCTGTTGTCCTTCTATGCGAACGCGAGCACTGTCACGCGAACGCGAAGGCTAGGGGGGAAAAAGCCTTCGCGAATGCGAAGGAGGAATCACGAACACGAAAGCCATGGGATGCTATTCATCGTGAACATGACAGGCCCTTCGCGAACGCGAAGAAGGCCTGACGCCTGTGACTTAAAACAGAACCAAAACGGGATTTTTTCCATTTTTCACAAACCCTCAATTAAAACTCGGTTTAGGAGCGATTGCAAAGAACTTTTTCACAATTTCGAACTAGGTAAGTGTTCTTCATCATATAATGATTGTATTTCATAAATCTAATTCTATATTCATCATTTATTTCGGATTTAGATGGAAGAAATTGGAATTTTTATAAAATCTTCCAAAAACAAAAATTTAAGATTTGAAGGTCCATTTGACATCGAAATTTGATAAATTTTGTATGGTTGGACTTGTATCGGAATGGGTGTTCATATTTCGTACGTTTTTCCGAGATTTGGGGTGTGGGTCCCACTACCGAATATTTTAATTAATTTTAGATTTTTATCCGGAAAATTGGTAAATTCATATGGAATTAATTTCTATGATTCGTATTGAGTATATCGAATTGTTTGTGAATAGATTTGAAGCTTTGGAAGACAAATTTAAAAGAAAAAGTTGTGGTCAAGTAATTGATTGGAATTTGCAAAGCGAGGTAAGTGTCGTGGTTAACCTTGTCTTGAGGGAATAGAACCCTTAAATTATTTGTTATGTGAATTGCATGTGAATGACGTATAGACGAGGTGACGAGTGTCTATACGTCGTCAAATTAATTGTTTGCTTGCTTACTTGAAATATCATAAATTGTCATAACCACACAGATGACTCACGTGCCAAGGGAGTGACAATATCTCATATCCTCACACACAACTCATGTGCCAGCAATAACAATGACCTATGACCGGACGGAAAACTCACGTGTCAATAGAACAACACTCACACATAAGGCATGTAAATGAGAGTACATATAAATGGTTCATAACATCAGGATTCGTCCTTGTAATCCGACATGGGCGATTAATTATGTGGATGCTTGTGAAAATGTTCGATCACAACTCAACTCAAGAGAGACAATGAATGGCACATAGGAAATAATCACCACGAAATGTACAATGTATAATCCACACAAGTTAGGCACACCGCTAAACAAATATCGTCAATAACAATGCCCTTAGGCCATCATAAATCCTCCCCGACATAGCAAACCTTGTCTCGCCATGTGCGCAACAATAAAGTAAATGCCCGCCTTGTCTTGCTGCACGCGCATAATAATATTCTCACTTTGTCTCACCATATGCAAAAACCCACGCATATAGCATGCCTTTTCATACCGCATGTGCAAATATCAATAATAACAATAGCACGGACAACTCAAGTGCGAACATCCCGACAATCCTCTTAGCAATACCACGTGTGCCAAAATTATAACAACACAATATATGGTCTTTCACCACATGTGCCCATATACCACAACGTTTCCTCAAAATAAAGTGAAATCTCCCAACAGGGTAAACACATAAGCAGAGTACAAAATCATGAAACTCACCCATACTTGAAGCAACATAGGAGGACTCACCCCAATAAGAAGAACCAAAACAAAATACGAATGATGCTCCTCTATAACAAATCGAAACAATACCTGTACGACATCATCCGGTGCAGTGGCCTCAGGCCTACTGTAGAAATCACATCAACGGGTCGGGCCTCCCCCTCTTGGGTGCCCTCTACCCGTTTGACCTGTACCCCAAGCTCGCAGTGCAGGGATATCAGCAACTGGAGCAGAACTCATAGCCTGAATACCTCGCTGTTACACATCTGCCTGGAGTCTAGAACAATCTCTCACCATGTGGCTGGTATCTCCACACTCAAAGAAACCTCTCTACTACCGTGGATGTGGAAGTTGTCCGGCATAGTCACTCTGAGACCCATGGATATCTGAAGCACCGCACTAATCCTGAAGTGCAAACTGAACTGACTGACCCACAAAGCCTCTACCATGGCCTACCCTACCTCCAAAATAGGGACTAGTAAACCCCCTTGGTCTGCGAGGCCTCTTAGCCTCCCTGTCCTCTCTCTCTTGACCCCGCATGTCCTCTCCATCCTGGTACCGCATGCCATCTAGTCGGCGAGCGATCTCTACCACCTGCTAAAATAGAACATACGACTTCAACTCCCGAGCCATGCTGAACCGTATATCATGACTGAGCCCCTCAATGAACCTGTGGACTCGCTTTCTAACTGTAGAAACCAAAGCAAGTGCATGTCTGGACAAGTCACTGAATCTAACGGTATACTCTAACACTGACATAGTGCCCTAGCGCAACTACTCAAACTCCGCGCGCCAGGTATCCCGAAGAGTCTGAGGAATATACTCCCTCAAGAAGAACTCTCAAAATCGATCCCATGTGAGTGAAGTTTCCTCGGCTGGGCTACCCAACCCATACGTTCGCCACCACCGGTATGCCGCTCCCTTAAGTTGGAATGTAGTAAAAGCAACCTCACTTGTCTCCACAATACCCATAGTGCGGAGAGGTGGCACACCTTTAGAAAACCATGTGCATCCTCTGAAGCAAAACCACTGAAGTTAGGAGGGTAATACTTCTTGAACCTCGCAAGTCTAAGTTGTTCTTCCTAAGAAGTTGCATCCCTAATCGCAGGCTGAACTGGAACAAATAGCTGTGCCAGCACCACACCCAGAACCTGACCAATGTGAGCCCGTTGCTCTGAGGTATGGATGGTAGGAGTGTGAGCTCCTCCCTCGGTCTGTGAAGTAGCTGGTGCAACCAGAATCAACCACGCCTGAGCCAATGTACCAAACATGATTAGAAACTGTGCTACGGTCTCCTGAAGTCCGGGGGAAACAACAGGCGCCTCTGGTGCATGTTCTCCAACAGGAGCTATTGGCGGCTCCTCAACTACTGCTCTTACAGGTGCTCTAGATGTAGCATGTGCTACTCCTCGTCCCCTACCTCTACCTCTACCCCGGCCTCTAGCAACACCGACTTTGGGGGCAGCGTCATCAGTAACTGTAGCTCATGTCCTCACCATCTATGAGAGAATCGAATGATAAAGGCTCAAACTCTGAGGTCAATAAACTCGCACGATAAGAATGAAAGAAGTGAAACTCTCCTAATAGTTTTGTAACCTCTCAAAGATAAGTACAGATGTCTCTGTACCGATCCGCAAGTCTCTACTAAACTCGCTTATGACTCATAGCACCTATAAACCTAGGGCTCTGATATCAACTTCTCACGACCCCAACTACCTTTGTAGGATGTCGTGATGACACCTGGTCTCTAAGACTAGGTAAGCCTAACACTTACTAAATTAATAGCAAAGTTTAACCAACAACTATGAATTTTGATATGGAAATTTCCATACAAGCCAACAATCCCAAAACTGGTAGTACAAGTCATAAGCTCTGCTGTGTTTGCTAGAAAATTCCCTAAATACAACTGTTTCGGAATAGAAATAAATAGTATAGTACAATATCAGAAGGTGACTCCGAGACCTGTGAGCGCGACGACAGATTTACCTTGAGTTTCGACAGCAAAACCCGAATAACTAGCTATTGATCAACCAACTCTGAAATACCTGGATCTGCAAAAAAATATGTAGAAAGCGTAGCATAAGTACGCTACAATGGTACCCAGTAAGTATCAAGATTAACCTCGGTGGAATTGTGACGCCTACTGGACTAAACAACCTGAACAAGTATAAAAGTGAACTAATGGGGAAAATATGTTAATATAAAGCTAAGCATGGTAAGGAAGACAAAACAATACTCGCAATGAAACACTAGAAAAAACAATTAGCAACAAGAAGCAAATAGATAGTAACGTTGTAGAGTAAGCTGGACACATTCGAAGTCCGATGCAACCAAATAAAGGAAAACAAGTAACACCTTAACCAGCACAACCGCTTTTACACCAGATATATTCAAAATATTTCACGAGGTATCAAACCTCATAATCACAAATCACGGGTCCCAATTCTTGAACCCTAATCACTTGGCCTCTTGTGCCCACATTACAAATTCATAACCGCACGGACGACTCACGTGCCAAGAGAGTGACAATATCTAATATCCGCACGGCCCACACACGTGCCAACAATAACAATGACACATGAATGCACGGACAACTCACGTGCCGACAGGATAACTCTCGCGCAGAAGACAAGTACACGGGAGTACATTTAAATGGTCAATAACATCAGGATTCATCTTCTTAACCGATATGGATGATTTATTTATATGTATGTTTGTACAAGTGTTCTACCACAATTCATGTCAACAAGTAAGAGTAGAGACAATAAATGGCACATAAGAATGGCACTTAAGTCCAAAATCACTATACGAAGCTATTGGAATCATCAACAGGCCATTTCAGTGTCATCTACAAAAACGTCAAACTACAAACTCCTGTCAACTCTTACCGTTTATGCTTCTAAAATAAGAATCCTTCTTCCAAATTAATACTGAATCATCCAAAATCCAAACTCGACCACACACGCTAGTCATAATACATAATACGAAGTTTCTTGAGACCTTAAGCCGCCGAACATAATGCTAATTCGTAAAACGACTGATCGGGTCGTTACAGTATTCTTGGAAATTTCAATTGCCACTTGTGAGTCATAATATAAAGAAACTGGTGAAGTTGGTCTTCCCTACAAAGGCACGCCTGCCAATAATTTCTCAGCCATTCAGCTTCTTGCCCTGCTAACTCAAGAGCAATAAATTCAGATTTCATGGTCGAACATTCTATCCAAGTCTATTTTGAAGACTCCCATGAAATAACATTTGCACACAAAGTAAACATATAGCCACTAGTGAAGCTAACTTCATCATTGTCAGTAACCCAGTTTTCATCACAAAATCCTTCTAAAACAGCAGAAAATTTATTAAAATGAAAACACGAATCTATAGTACCTCTCTAATACCTTAGCAAACGATAAAGACCATTCAGTATTCACTACGGGGGTTGTGAGTATATCTACTCAATATACTAACAACATAAACAATATCAGGCCGTGTAACACTAGATTCTTTATTCTTTCTCAAGTGCATGTTAGGATCATAAAGAGTTCTCACATGAGCTACATTAAAATAATCAAATATTTTTAATATTTTCTTAATATAATGAGACTGAGACAATGAAATACATTAGCAGTTCTTTTTTATTTTAATCCCTAAAATTACATCCGCTTCTCCAAGATCTTTAATTTCAAATTTAGAAGACAACAAATTCTTGGTCTCATTTACAATATCCACATTAGAACCAAAGATTAACATGTCATCCACATACATACATATAATCACACAATCTGATCTTACCATCTTGGAATAAATACAAGTATCAGATGCATTAACAACAAACTCATTATCTACTAGTGTGCAATTAAATTTTTCATACCATTGCTTAGGTACCTATTTAAGGTCATATAGAGACTAGCTTTCTCAATTTGCATACTTTATTCTCATGTCCCTGGATCACAAAATCCTCAGATTGAGTCATATAGATCTCTTCCTCTAAATCACCATTTAGAAAAGTTATTTTAATATCCATTTGATGTATCACTAAATGAGGCTAAGGCAACAAGAGTTCTAACAGTTGCCATTTTAGCTACGGAAAAATATGTATCAAAGTAGTCAATGTCTTTCTTTTGGTTAAAACCTCTAATAAAAAATCTAGCCTTATATTTCTCAATTGTACCATCAGGTCTCAATTTCTTCTTAAATATCCATTTGCTACTTATGAGTTTCCAACCATTAGGCAAATCAGACAAGTCCCAACTGTGATTAGAACTATATATAATTCACTTTTAATAGCCTCTTTCCAAAAATTAGTATCTATTGACCTCATTGCTTCATCGTATGTATTAGGGTAATCTTCTATTAAATAGGTATACATAAATTTATAATTCAAAAGACCAAGATCAATATTTTCAGCTAAGAAAGTATTGATAAAGTCAGGACCAAAGCTTGCTTCAATTCTACATCTCTTACTTCTTCTAAGTTTATTTT
>AWOL01S0320482.1:1526-15242 GCA_000715115.1 Nicotiana otophora | reverse complement strand
CAATCCTGTCACTCTTGCCAAGTATATTCGTACCCAAGTCTGAAAGTTGTACCATAATGCTGCGGCTGTACTAGTTTGGTGATCCCTTGGAGATTCTTGCCGAGACCCTTGCCAAGTTCATACCCTGTCCATAGCAGTATGCTTTCTATCTTGCTTCTCCACCATTTGTCCTTTTCAATTGTGTTGACGCGCTCAATGCGATGGTATGCTTATCCACCTAACTTCTTCCTATTCTCGATGCCTGGAACAATCTGATTGGTATAAATCGGATTACTTTCGTCTTCATGGATAATCACCTCCTGGTGGTTCCATTCAAACTTCACGGCCTGATGCAGAGTAGAGGCCACTGCCCCAGCAGCATGTATCCAGGGTCGTCCCAATAATAGATTGTAGGGAGAAGATATATCTAGCACTTGAAACTCAACATCAAACCAGGTTGGTCCCATATGTAGGTTGAGGTTGATTTCTCTGATTATGGCTCTTTGAGATCCATAAACGCCTTTACATTCATGCTTCCTACTCGTATCTCGTGCATGCCTTTACCCAATCTCTTCAGATTGGTCAGTGGACATATATTGAGACTCGAACCCCCATCTATCAGGACCCTGGCGACGAATTTATCTTCAAATTGCACTATGATATATAGTGCCCTGTTGTGACTTAGTCCTTCTAGTGACAGCTCGTCTTCATGAAAGGTGATTTTGTGGCTTTCCAGTACCTGCCCGACCATGTTGGCCATTTCCCCACTAGTGATGTTGGTGGGTACATAGGCTTCACTCAGCACCTTCATCAGGGCATTCCTGTGTGTCTTAGAGTTTTGTAGCAGGGACAAGATAGATATCTGAGCAGGACTTTTGTTCAAAAGGTCAACCACAGAGTATTCTCTTGCTTGCACTTTTCTCCAAAGGTCGTTAGGTCCAGTTTCGATGACAGGCGGCTTAGATGCAGCTTCCTTGCTTGTTCCTCCCAAGTGCTCAGGTGTATAAACCTTGCCAGTTCTGGTCATGCCTTGTGTTGTACTTGTTTCTTCCATTTTTGCTTTTCCTTTCCTTCTCGCTCCCGCAACATAATCCCATAGTATAACATCAGACTTATAAGATGGCGTGGGTTCTCCTATCACCGTGAAAGGTGGGGTTACCTCAACTTCAAACGGTGTTGGTGCGGTTACCTCGACTTCAAGCAGTGCTTGGGTTTGTACCACCCATGGGTGTGAGGGTGACTGGAGATGTTTTAGGATCATCCCCATCCTGAATGAGTCCAATTGACCCTTCCGGATCCCATTCCTCATAGGTCTCTATCACATTCACTCCCTCACCTTTGTGATCCGGAAGAGGATTGTTACGAACATTGGGTGCGGCTTCTTTTGCCTATATGACCTTGGTGTCGATCAATGTCTGAATTTTGTCCTTCAGAGTGCGACACTCATCAATGGTATGGCCCTTCATGCCTGAGTGATAGGCACATGTCTTGTTTGGGTTAATCCACTAAGAAGAGTTTTCCATAGAAACGGCGGGAATGGGAGTGACATAACCAACAACCTTCAATCTCTCATACAGTTGGTCTATTGGTTCAGTGATTGTAGTGTACCGTCTGGGTAGTCTGCAGTCGAAGTTTGGTCTTGGTTTTTGGTAATTTTGGCGGGCGGGTGGTGATGAGTGATAATATGCGGGTTGGGTGTTATAGGCATGGTAGGTGGTGGCAAGTTGTTGATATCTGGGGGGTGAGTGCTGGTATGTGGGTGGAGGTGTTTGGTATGTGAGAGGATACTTAGGACCCTAGGCCACCATTACAACACCCACTTCGTTCTTCTTAGAGATACCTCCTGACTGCAAAGCTTTATTTGTGGCCTGTAGTGCTTCGAAGTTTGTCACCATTCCACTCTTAATTCCTTCTTCCATTCTTTCTCCCGGCTTGATGATGTCAGAGAATATATGGTTTTACAATAACCATCAGCCTTCCATAGTACTGTGAGTCTTGAGCTCTGACGAAGAACTTATTCATTTGTTCTTCTTCAAGTGCTGGCCTTACCTTTGTAACTTCAGATCTCTCACCGAGTAGCATACTCGCGGAAAGTTTTTGTTGGTTTCTTCTTGAGATTTTGAATTTAGAAAACATCTGGTGCATTTTCTGTGTTGAACCTAAATCTATCCATGAAATTTGAAGCCATGCTCACCCAATTAACCCACTTCTTTGGGTTTTGACTGATGTACCAAGACAAAGCATCTCCTGTGAGTCTTCTCAAGTTCTCATAAACAGCTTCATACGGATTCGTTCATCTTTGCCCACTCCTACAAGTTTGTCACATTATGTCCTTAGATGTACCTTCGGATCACCAGT
This sequence comes from Nicotiana otophora, assembly GCA_000715115.1. Lineage (NCBI taxonomy): Eukaryota > Viridiplantae > Streptophyta > Magnoliopsida > Solanales > Solanaceae > Nicotiana > Nicotiana otophora. The sequence continues at coordinate 12,905 of AWOL01S0320482.1, read as the reverse complement.
TCCATCGAACATTTCGAACTTGGGAGGTTTGTAATCCTCCGGCAGTTCCACATCTGGTTGAATGCACAAATCCTCATAATTCAAACCTCCAATTCCCTTACCACCTTCCACGCTCTGAACTCTGCCAGTGAGTTTTTTGAGTTCTTCCGCCATGTTCTTGATGAGCAGTTCCTTCTCGGTTGATTTCGGTATATATAGGGTTTGTTGTGGGATGTATGATAAAGTTTCCGCATATATAGGATTGCTTTGGTGAACTCCCAGAATCTAGGCATAAGGATGGTCATTGGTTGAGTTTTGGGGATCAATAGTAGGTTGTGGCTCGTTCTGGGGAGCGTGATAAGTAGTGGTTTGTAGGTATTGAGTCGGATAATAGTGTTGTTGTTGAGGAGTCGGTATTGGTGGAAGGTTGTGATTCTGAGGAGATGTGGTGTATTGATGTGGTGCGGGAGGATTCGGTAGTGGATTTTGGTTCTGCGTGTTTTGGGGTGGTGCCGGGTTTTGGGCATTTAGATTTTGTTGGTTGATATCACAGACGTTTAGGGTGAGGGAAAGATTTGCCAAGTTTTGGACCTGCTCATGTTCTCCTTGTAGTTCCAGGATTTTCTGTTCCAGGTGTAAGACCAATTAGTTATGTGCCGGAATACTTCGGCCATCTGAAGTTTAAACGTTTTCTGCTATAGTAGCATTGTCTTTTATAATACCGCTCAAATCATCCATTTTTCCTTTCCCTTTACTTCTGCCTTTAAGATCACTTGGTGGAGGAAGAGGTGGAGGACCTCTGGATCTAGTGTGATATGTAGATGATGCCAGTATGCACGAACCAACCTTGGAGAATGGGAATAATCAAAAGAAAGAAAGAAAAATAAAGGTAACCAAGTCAGTAGGGATATTTGAAAGAATGCTTGCAGTATTTAAACATGTTCTGTAAAATCATGCAATAATCCGCGTCTTAATTGGGGACCTCATTGTGCCCGAGGTAGGCCTAAGCGACACATAGACTCGGAGAAAATTAATGCTAATATTACGTCATTTCATTAATGTGAAAACGAACCAAACTTTTACTAAATCAACAATAATAAAGAAGTTACTAATTGTGTTTAGCCTTATTACAATCGAAATCTAAACTAAGCTAGAAAATAGTAAAGGACAGCATTTACTAAATCTATTTGGTCCCTGAAGAACCTTCTCCATGCTTGGCTCTCTTGACTCCGTCAATCAGGTTCCCTGGTCGCGCATATCCAACAATAGGTAAGACTTTTCTAGATGCCCTCCTTCATTGCCATCTGTGTTCTGACAATCTGAAAGCCTCTTCCTCATTTTTCCCTCAAACTCTATCAACCCTTGCTCCAAATATTCCAATTTCTCGGTAGACTTAGTGATGATTTCCTTCCATTCACTAATTGCCTCCATGTCCACTTTATGTTGTTCCAGATGTCTAGCTTCAGACTCAAAAACCCTTTTGCGAAGCCTTCTATACTTGGCCTATGCCTCGACAACATCTTCAATGGTCCTATTTTCCAAATTGACCCCTGGCTTGATGTCTCCCACTATATCATCTACCAACCATGATGGATAGAAATACACATGAACGGCATGGTACCTGTCTGGATTGATAGTCTCTCTTTCCACAATGACCTTCTGGTTCCACATATGTTATGCCTCGAACTTGAAAGAAACTATGTCCCCTTTGAAAGCTACCTTATACTGGACCATGTTGGAAAACCGAGGTATGACCTGTTTGACCTGTTTTCTTCCTGCTTGTCTCATTACCCTTATAGGAGCATAAGGATAAATGCCTCGCAACCCGATCAATACCAAATGAGTAGTATCCCTTGACCTGATGATGAACTCGTTGTTGGGAAACCACTCAAACATCCAATGTACCTCCTCATCTGTCAGATTGCTGAAAAAACGTACCTAACTTACAACACCTCCGGGCTGTGCAAACCTATATGGTATGAATGTCATTTTCTTTGGGTGATGGTAATCTATGTAGTCATTCAACGGTCATCGCAGAAGCTCTTGGCGGTATTCTCCCCTCTGAAAGTGTTCCAATAACCAGACTTGCAATAATAGATTACAACCTTCAAAATGTCTGAACCCCTGCTTGCACTAATTTAGAGCGCGGTGCAGTTCATCTAGGATCATAGGGATGATGGTGTAGGTTTGCCCCTCGATGCCTTAAATTAAAGTTCTTGCAACCATAGCTAAACGAGTGTGAATACTTCCCCCTTTCATTGGAAATATCAACAAACCCAAGAAGCAAATGATGAATACATAAACTCGACGGTGCGTCCAACCTAAGGAGGTAATGGCAAGTTCCTCATGATGAAGACAATATGACTTACTGTGCCCGTAATGCTCATAAAGGAATTCAAATGGGATGTATGACTTTTTCAAACAGAGTAACTCATCATTTTTCTTGAAACCTAGCATTTTTAGAAAATCGTGAGGGGTGCGATTATCTGGCACTAATAACCTTGGACTATCCCATGGCAGCTTAGCGAAACCTCCTATTTCTTCTAGGAGATAAGTCATTTCTATGTCACCAAAGAGGAAGATGGCCCTTTTCTCATCCCAGAACATGGTAGCGGCCTCAATCAATGCCCTATTTGGTTGGATGTCTAGCAAGGACGGAAAATTACGAAGGACCCTTCTCACATGATTCTTGTCGCAAGGTGCGAGAGTTTCCCACCAATCAAGTAGCAGAGGTGGGATGTTTTGGACCATGCCAAACCTGGGGATTTCGTGCTTCATTTTCTGCAAGCAAATAGAGTTAGCCCTCTCTCCCTCCAAATTCTACCATTTACGCAATAATGATCAATATATTGGCATATTTTCTCCAAGTGATGCACATAATATGGTAGTTTCCATTGAGATTGTGGAAATCCTGTCCGACTTTAGACAAGGATTATCTTAGCGGGCTATTACGTTAGCAACGTCATAACCTGTACTAGGTTTAACATGATGCATGTACATTTGATGGTGGAGTAAGGTTTCTAGAATGGTCTAAACTGGTACTCTCAAGTGGACAACTTGAGAGGGAAAGGCACGAGACCGTCGACTGCACTGTTGATCGACTAGTCTACCGCAAATAAGCCTTTCTGATTTAAAAAGGGTAATTCTAGAAGAGCGCGGACACTCATCAAGTGCCGCTATGTTGATAATTGGTACGAGTGGAGTATGATGTGGAGCATACTTTATGCAGAGATAATAACACGTTGCCAAGTATTTGCATGATAAATATGTAAAAGTAGCAAATATGGTAATAAGTTAAAACATGAAAAGCATAAGAAAGAAAGACAAATGAAGAAGTTAGTTCGTGGAATGTATGAGAATGTAATAAAGCAAGCAAGGGAGTAGGGACGTGAGAGGCATGATATAGCAGTCTTTAAACAGATGAAGAGCAGTTAGAGCAAATAAGGGTGAATAGGGAAAGAGATATGCATGTTATAACAAGTTTAAGCAAATAAAGGTGGAGAGGGGAAGGGATGTGTATGTTATAACGGGTTTAAGAAAGTAAAGGTGAACGGGAAAAGGATGTGCATGTAATAGCAAAATTTAACAAATAAAGATGGAAAAGGAATGTGTGTTTTATAACAAAGAAAACTAATCCATATAATCCAAGTTCATTATGGTAAGAGCCTAAGTATTTTTCCAGCAGAGTCGCCATGTTGTCGCACCCCGTTTTCTCGCGAAAGCGGGCCTCGACGTGCGACAACTCTTTTGAGTGGGAGGTAAAGTGTTAAAGAAGAAAAAAGTCACCACCTAACGGTTTTTAAGGTGCGTTAGGGCACCTATCATGCAGATAACTCTGTTTGACTAGTCAACACCACCAAAGATCGGGTATTAGGCATTCTTCGAGGTCCACAACTGTGGGTCCCGGTCGAACTTAAGACTATGTGGATTATAATTAATCAAGATAAACAAAGAGAGTACGGGTGAAATGAATTTATTAACACAATGAGAGGTAAGGATTGCAAGGATATAACTATTAAACCTATATTAGATTATTAAACGAATAAAGAAGAGAAGGGGAGTCCTATGTTTTTTAGCCTAAAGGATCACCCCGTGCAATATAAATAATACTTCGCAACTCGCTTGAGGTAGGGAGTTACTCATATTATTCAGTAGGCATAGACTATCATCTCCTGCTCCCCGATTACTATGTTAAAGTTGTTTACCTAAGCGCTCTAATTCAATTCTAAGTCATGCCCTATGCGTGCACTACCTGTCCCATACCTATAATCCAGGAGGCATTGGACCTCTATTTAGGGTGGTTCTAGACTTAACTTAGGCTGCTCAAAATGATAAAATTAGGCGACATACAAAACAAACCGGACTTCAAATGAGAGCAGTTAAAGGCTCAAGTTAGCCTCCACACTTAGATAACAGATGCAAGTAAAATAGGTTCTCACATTGAGCATTGGACAGTTTCAAAACTGAAGCCAGTTAGAAATCATTAAACCCTGTAGATATGGTTTATATGTAACCTTGGATTCAAACATGCATATATGACATTACTGCTTCTAGTGGCTTAGACGAGGAAGCAGTAAACCATTTGTTGTTAGCACTGGTTTTAGATACCAGTTTTAGAAAGGTGACATTGTCCTACATATATGATATCTAATAGTGGTATACTTAAGTAAATGAAAATAGTTCTGGGAACCCAGCCTTGACAAGGGATAAATAATACTAAGCGAATGACAGTATCCTATAGGCAGGATCTCTAACAATTAACAATCGAACCCTGATTTTATAACACTTTACCTCTATGAGCAGGTTATCTAGGCGGAGCAATAACAATAACAGTAGCTAATTGATTAGTCAAGGTCCTATAGGCATGATTTCTAGGTAAAAATAGAACATAATCTAGTGAGATTCTATAGGTAGGGTATCTAATGAATATGCTATAATCATACAAATTGAAAGAAAGTTCACTGGCATTTATTTCCTATATGTTGTCTAGTAGCACATAGTAGTGGAATAAATATAGGGTTTACATTTGTGCTTTGATGGTAGACAAGTTATGTGAGTGTGTGAGTTTCCTAAAGGCATCATTTCTACCAGTGGAAGTAAAATGGCATATACAGCAAGTCGAAAAACAAGTAAATCACATGAATCCTATGGGCATGTTTTCATGTTTTCTACCCTTGCATGCAAATATCAGAGTATACCCGCTCCCCAGTTTCACTATCACCCCAATTGTTTATTACAAAGTTATTACAGACCCAATGATAAACATAATTACAAAATATTATACAAGTAATGACAGTAGGCCACAACCGGCCCAAAAGGAAATACTCAGTATTGCCTAGGCCTTCAACAACTCTCACATAGCATACCCAGATCCCCAACAGGGAACTATATTCATCAGCACAACCCAGAAGCATAGGAGAACTCAAGCCAAACCAAACAGCCATAGATTGACCAATATTACCTAGACATTGAATCACTTAAACCAACCAGTTTACATATTCAGTAGACAGTAGGAAGAAAGAGCTGAGTGTCAGAGATAGCTCAGGTCTCAGTAGTAAAGAGAGTGGCTAAAAGACCCCAAATTCTAGTGTGTCAGAGTTCAAAAGGGTCTCAAATAGACCCCGAGCAGTGCTTACATTAGGGAGGTCAGTAGTAAGAGTCTTTATGGCCTTGGATTTCTGCCGGCCAAGAATGATAGGTTCAAAATAGCACAGGTAACAAATGAGAGGGAGTGGACAGTGGTGAAGGGATAGAAGTTGAGGAAATACACTTATAGGTTTGATATCCACAGTGCTCTGGATATCAACAGAGATCAAGAACGCAGATTCTTGAAAATCGAATCCCGGTGGCCTTGGCTTTCAGCCGGCCAAGAATCATAGTATAGAACAAGAGAATAAGAGAACAATAGAGTAATAACTTTGATTTTTAGTGAATCCGAGTGAAAAAGTCTGTTTCAAAAGGGAAATAGGAGGGGTTTATATAGTAGTATGAGTCATGCGAACAATTAAACATAAATATGGAAAGAAAGTACCACATGATATCAGTGGAACGGGTAAAAGGAAAAGTAAAAAATTCTAAACCCTAATTCGACAGAAATCAAGGAATCGACCAAAAGCTTTGGTAAATCGGCTTTATATCGCCTTGCCATGAATGTATATAGACGAAATACCACCTAGATCTTGAAGATTAAAGACGGTTTTCAAATTGGAAAGTACTAGGTGATACCAAATATTGTGTAAGTAACACGGAGATGGAGCATATATAGAAGGCAAATTGTGAAGAGATTACATATTAGAACTGGAGTTGGGAGATTTAGAAAAGGTGACTGCTAGGGTTTGAGAGGAGAAGAGNTCCTAAAGGCATGATTTCTACCAGTGGAAGTTAAATGGCATATACAACAAGTCGGATAACAAGTAAATCACATGAATCCTATGGGCATGTTTTCTACCATTGCATGCAAATATGAGAGTATACCCGTTCCCCAGTTTCACTATCACCCCAATTGTTTATTACAGAGTTATTACAGACCCAATGATAAACGTAATTACAAAATATTATACAAGCAATGACAGTAGGCCACAACCGGCCCAAAAAGAAATACTCAGTATTGCCTAGGCCTTCAACAACTCTCACATAGCATACCCAGATCCCCAACAAGGAACTATATTCATCAGCACAACCCAGAAGCATAGGAGAACTCAAGCCAAACCAAACAACCATAGATTGACCAATATTACCTAGACATTAAATCACTTAAACCAACCAGTTTACATATTCAGTAGACAGTAGGAAGAAAGAGCTGAGTGTCAGAGATAGCTCAGGTCTCAGTAGTAAAGAGAGTGGCTAAAAGACCCCAAATTCTAGTGTGTCAGAGTTCAAAAGGGTCTCAAATAGACCCCGAGCAGTGCTTACATTAGGGAGGTCAGTAGTAAGAGTCTTTATGGCCTTGGATTTCTGCCGGCCAAGAATGATAGGTTCAAAATAGCACAGGTAACAAATGAGAGGGAGTGGACAGTGGTGAAGGGATAGAAGTTGAGGAAATACACTTATAGGTTTGATATCCACAGTGCTCTGGATATCAACAGAGATCAAGAACGCAGATTCTTGAAAATCGAATCCCGGTGGCCTTGGCTTTCAGCCGGCCAAGAATCATAGTATAGAACAAGAGAGTAAGAGAACAATAGAGTAATAACTTCGATTTTTAGTGAATCCGAGTGAAAAAGTCTGTTTCAAAAGGGAAATAGGAGGGGTTTATATAGTAGTATGAATCATGCGAACAATTAAACATAAATATGGAAAGAAAGTACCACATGCTATCAGTGGAACGGGTAAAAGGAAAAGTAAAAACTTCTAAACCCTAATTCGACAGAAATCAAGGAATCGACCAAAGGCTTTGGTAAATCGGCTTTATATCGCCTTGCCATGAATGTATATAGACGAAATACCACCTAGATCTTGAAGATTGAAGACGGTTTTCAAATAGGAAAGTACTAGGTGATACCAAAAATCGTGTAAGTAACACGGAGATGGAGCATATATAGAAGGCAAATTGTGAAGAGATTACATATTAGAACTGGAGTTGGGAGATTTAGAAAAGGTGACTGCTAGGGTTTGAGAGGAGAAGAGAGAACAGATGGAGGGAAATGGGGCGGCGGTCTTTAGGAAAATGGGGATTAGGGTTAGAGGGTTGGGTAATTAAAATGGGTTAGTTTATTAGGGGTCATTGATCATTTAAGATCAACAACCAAGATCGGATAAGGAACGGGCGAGTCAAGTGAACGGGTCTCTGGTCGGGTTAAATTAGAGGGTTATTTGATTGGGTTGCTGAGGTGAATGGGCTGAGTGTTTGGACCACAATTGGTGCGGATATTAGCCTAAACATTGTGCCAATTTTTAAATAGGAGATTAAAAGAGATATAATTTAATAAAATAGTTAAATAAATATATAAAAAATTCTATTTATGCAAATTAATACTTTAAAACAACATTAGAAAATTATAAAAAAAATGTAATATATTATTTTGACCTTGAATAAAATGATAAATGCAATAAAAAAAAGCAAATATAGGCTATTATTGTAAAATTATGCAAATAGCTAAACATTACTATTGTAATTATATAAAATGTTGTAAAAGTATTTGAAACATGTAATATAGGTGCAAATAATAATTTTAGATAATTAAGTCATCACAAAATAATTTGAAGGAGTAATTACTAAATATTCGGGTAATTTAAATGCAAGAACATCGATTCTGAAGTTCTAAAAATTATGAAAAATTCTTGTATAGATTTTGTAAACTAAATAATGATGCAAAATGATGTTTTGAAATGTATATATACTATTTCAGAAAATATGAGGGCAAAAATTGGGTATCAACACTTAGGACCCCCCTTTCTTTATGTACTTGTTATTTACACTTAGTCATTTAACATAGATCAAAGTGGTTGTAACCTTGTAGTCATTAAGATTTGTACCGATTCTCATGTGTAATAGTAAGACTCTTCGACTTCTAATTTCCCTTTATTTATTTGATCAACTAGACTAATTACATAATCCACATAGTTTAAAGTTCGGTTGGGACCCACAGTTATGGACCTCGAAGAGTGCCTAACACCTTCTCTTTGAGGTAATTCGAGCCCTTACCCAATCTTTGGTGGTGTTGACTAGTCAAATAGAGTTATTTGCAAATAGGTGCCCTAACGCACCTTAAAATCGTTAGGTGGCGACTATTCTCTTTTAATACCTCCTTTAAAAGAGTTGTCACACGTTGAAACCTACTTTTGCGAGAAAATGGGGCGCGACAATAGTGCAGCCATCGTTCGGGTCCAAAATGTTGTCTCTCAACTCAAGGAGTGGGTCGAGGGTATCGTATCACAGATGCCCTACTCCGAACGCTCTTGGCGCAAACTCTAGAAGGGTTGTTGGGAGGCACGTTCCCATGGTGAGACTGCTTTCCCGAATAGGTAGTATTAGGATTCTCCTTTTAACATTAAGCCCATACTCCATTTACTTATTTTTGCAGGTTTATTTAAGGATGTCGAACTGAGGCCTCCAGTCGATGGCGAGGACTTTCCTGCCGAGTCCCCTGCTCCGAGACAAGCCGAAGAGAAGAAAAGGAAAAGGGCTCTGAATTCCCCAAGCTCGAAGAAAAAGAAAACAAGGAGAAGGCTGGTGCGCAAGTCAAAAGAAAACACCAGCGCCGGAGCACCAGCTTTGGATTCACTTTATCATCTGAAAGACGAATCTGATGAAGAAGAACCTTTTGTTATGGTGAGCCGCGAGCCGTTGTAGCTCGAAAAGCAGGGGGCTATGAACCAGAGATCTGTGAGGCCAATCTGCCTCAAACTGGGGAGGTCGATGAGGAGACTGGGGCCAAGGTTTCCCGGGATGTGGGCATGGCCCCGAAGGAGGCACTCGGTGTGATAGACATCACCGAGTCACCTCGTTCACTGAGTCCAGGTTCAATGAGGCTCAAACGGTGAAAGAGTGCCCCAACGAAGGGGACCATGGAGTGGACGACCCCCTATGCTGCTGTTTTGATGGTGTGGATTCCACTGCCATGGAAGACGTCACCAAATTGGGTGACATAGAGGTACCGAGCAAGAGTCCGTCCTCGGGGACAAGTGGGCCTAACTCGAGCCCGAAACTGATCAACCGGTTCCCTACCCCTAGTGTGGATCCTGATCAGAAGCGGTCCTCTATCATCACTATTCTGGAGGATGCCTGGGTTCTTTCCGGCCCCGTAGGGGTGGCCAATTATCTCCGGTACCTAGTGACCGAAAAAGACCAGTCCAAAATGAACGATGTGGACGCGCCCTGCCTGTTCAACGAAGCACAACAGATGCTGAACCGTGTAACTCTAGACAACTCTTTATGATTTCAATTTCTCATCTTATACTTGAACTAATTCATTGATAATCATAATATTTTTCTTCGTATTTGTAGGACTCAGTGCTTCACCATGAAACTTTCCTCCGCTATCGAAATGAGCTAAACCAACTCGAAGACGAAGTCAGAGAGGTTACTGAAAAGATAGACATGTACAAACTTCTCAGCGAGCAGCGTGAAGGAGAGGCTAAGAGCCTTCGAGCTTAGCTAGAAGCGGTTCGGAAAGAACATGACAACCTTGTTGAACAGGTAAAAAACTTTAAAGTTAGTGACGATGATCTAGACACGGTGACTAATGTCGGAACCCGCAGGTCCAATAGAAGATTGATCAGATCGACCAACTCCGAGTTGAGATCGATGCAGTCAAGGTCGAGGCTGAAGAGTGGAGAGGCAGGATGGACCACCTGGCCTCGAAAAAGAAGACTACCCAGGTGTAGTTGACCTCGGCGGAGGCCCAGTTTTGAGCGACGATGGAGAAGGCTGAGGCACAGTCCCAATAGATTGAGGAGCTCTAGTCTCAGTTAAGCTCAGTTGTTTCCGATCGAGATATCCTTGCCAAGGAGCTTAAAGCGGCCAAGTCGGTGGTTGATGTAACTAAAGTTGATGCCGACGAGATGATAGCCCAGTATAAAGCCGATGCCAAGGCAACCCAGGACCACCTGAAAGATATTGTCGAGTACGTGAAGTGGCAGTCCCTAAGGGAGGCCCTCGAGGAAATTCATGCTCGGGGTTTTGATTTGTCGGCCGAGATCAAACATGCTAAGGGGCTCGAGGTCGAGGCCAAGAAGTTGGCATATCCCGAGGATGAAGAAGACTACAAGGGTTCGGGTGGATCTGGGGGCGGAGAAGACTCTGATGGTCCGGGTGATGAGGCGGGCTCCGGTGGAGACCAAACCGTTTAAATGCCTTGTAGTTTTTTCCTTGTTTTTGTACTTTTGTACCTTTTTGTCGAGGTTGTTTGGCCTTTGTAAAGATCATTATATATATATATAAGGCTCTTATTCCATTCGACAATTTTTAAGCTTGTTTCCTTTCACTCGTTTCTTTATGATTGTAAAGATATCGAATGCCTCAATACGTAATAATTAGGTCTTGTTCGGAGGTTCGAACAGTCCTTGCTCTCGATATTATTTTTCTTAAGACTCATTGGGGGATTTGTATGACTGAAAATCTTTTCCCAGAGTACTTAGAATATTTTATATTACAATTTGCCGAAGGTAGCCTTTTGAACCAGTTTAGAAATTTTGAAGGCCTTGTGTTTTGGTTACGGGTCTCGGACGTCTGCAAGCCGTTCTAGGGCGGTCATAGTCTTTCTAGTTCGAGTGTTTTCCCGTGGGCTTGTTACCCCGAGTCGTCCGGTCTTAACCAAGACAACCGTCCCTGAATGGGGATAGCCGTAGCCTTAAGAGTTTGGGCACTGCCTAATAAGGTTTGTGCCATCAGGCTTCGTTATCCAGGGTCGTCCGAACCTGCCTTGGGTGGCAGTCCCCGAGTGAGGTGGCCCTTGGGCT
>AWOL01S0320318.1:0-13826 GCA_000715115.1 Nicotiana otophora | reverse complement strand
GAAATGGGTTATAAAAAGAAAATAGGTTTATTTTAAGTTTATAAGTAAAATGGGCTGTTAATCCAGTTAATTATTAGTTTTTTTATCCGCCTGATGACTTCTAAAGCCAAAACAAAATTCCTTCGAAATGCCTTCAATACTTCAGTGAATGCCATGACTGTGTATACTTTCTTATAGGTAAATGAACTACACTATCTTGGTTCAACATTAATTGGGAGTATAAATTAAAATCGTAAAAACTGTAACTTCAGAGGCTTCTTTAAATTTTGTGAAATTGGTACTAGTAGGAAGATTTTGTTAGGTTTTTTGTCTTGATTTTCTTATCATATTTGAGTTTTACTTTTCTCTTAAAGGAAAGTTAAAGTATTACTATAATTGCTTTTACTAAATGAAAATACAATTTTCTTCCATATTTGGTTATTCCTTGTCTTGTAAGAAAAAATTTGGACATCTATAAATTTAAGACGTCCTTCTCACAACTAGAACAACAATAGCATCCACAATGTAGTCAGTAAAGAGTCTTGTTTAGGGAGAGATTATTCTCTTAATAATTTTATGTCTTTATATTAGTTTTTCCATATGTAGGCCAATTGGCCAAACCATATTAGAATAATATGCTTCTTTTAATATAGTTTTCTTTGTCGTCTCATTATCGTGTTCAAGGTTTGCAAATTATTAACTTCCGCATGACACCTTGTTATTTTCGATCACAACAAATTTTAGTATCAAAATTTAAAATCTCTTATATTCTAGTATAATTTAGTTGACTTTTCATTCAGAAAATAAGAGTTTGATAAATCATTGCATTGGAACTTTTTATAGATCAAGGATTGGAAAATGTGAAAAAACATAAAGCTTAACATTTTGACAAAAAATCTGCTACTACTAAAATCTGAGGAAAACAGATGTTTGAGTAAGTGTAACTTGTTGTGCATAGATTAATTGCTTTGATTTGAGTAATAATTGAGCGGATTGAGTTATGACCCGTTATTTGACCTATCTTGACCCAAGCTAACTTTGGACGGGTTGGATCATGACCCCCGTAGTGACACAATTTTTTTTTTTTTGGTAACTAACTTTTTTATTAATCACCAGTGTAAATCTTTACAAAACCATAGCTCGACTAACTTAGTCAGCTATCTACATAAAAAATCAAGAACAAAATCTATACATCATAACTACGAGCTATCTACTAAAACTGTGGACTATGCATGATGGTTTGGACTCGTGGTGCTGTTTTAATATGGCACATCACTGCTATCTCTCTCACAACTGCTTCCCAATTTCTACTCTTCTTCTCAAAAATTCTATAATTTCTCTCCATCCATATGGCATAGAGGCATTCTGCATACTTGAGCTTGCGGTGATCTCTCTTTTGCACTTTTGATAGCCCATTCCTGATGGTGTTTCCACTGAGAATGCTTGCAGCTTTGATGTTGAAGCTACTGCATAGTCTTTTCCCAGAGTCTCTTGGAATATTCACATCCTGCTAGCAGAAGATCTCTAGATTCATCTTGTGCTTGACAAAGACTGCATTTTACTTCTACATTCATCCCCCATCTTATGAGTCTATCAATGGTCAGTAATTTACCTTGTAATCCCCGCCACATAATTATCTTGGCTTTAGGTCGAGCATCATTCCTATACATGAGACATTTTCAAGGCACTCTAGCATTGTTGGGTAGTAGTAGTTTATATATCAAGCTAGTGATGCTTTTCTTTATTGCTTTATCATTTTAAATTAGCTTCATATCTTCTCTGGCTTCCATTATCTTCCTTATGATCCAACAAGCTTGTTAAGGGATGCCTGCTTCCTGAATTTTCTATCCTTTTATATAGTATGTATGCACCCATCTAATCCATCGCTTGTCCTGTTTGTAAGTAAGGTCCCAACATATTTTTGTCACAACAGCTTTGTTCTACAATTTGATGTTGATTAGGTTTAATCCTCCGATGGATGTTGGAGAGCATACTCTTTCCCATGCTACCGGTGCTTTCCTTGTGATTGTATTAGTTCCAGACCAGACAAAGCTCCTACAGTAAGCCTCTATAAGTGATAGAATTTTTACAGGTATTATGAATAATTGAGTCCAATATGATTGTACCCCAAAAACAACTGATTGTATCAATTGAACCCTGCCTGCATAAGAGAGTTTTTTGGCAGTCCAGAAAGTGATTCTAGTTGTAATCTTGTCAACAAGTGGCTTCCACTTGATAAGGTCCAGTTTCTTTGTTGATAATGGTACACCAAGGTACTTGAAAGGGAGGTCTCCTTGGTTGAATCCCAGCTTGCTAATATTGTTTCTTTCTCCTGATGTTGAACCCCTCCAAAATACACACAACTCTTCCCCATATTAGCCTTAAGACTAGAGGATGCAAAGAAATGAAGAAAGCATTGCTGCTACTTATGCTATGTCTCCCCTAGTGAACATAAGAAGATCATCTGCAAAACTGAGATCAGTGATTCCCAGCTTAGCACATCTGGGATGATATTTAAAAGCTTTTACTTCTTTGAGTTCATTAAGACATTTACTAAGGTACTCCATAGCCATAGCAAAGAGAAAAGGTGAGATTAGATTCCCTTGCCTAAGAACCCTTGCAGCATTAAAAAGCTCTGTTGGTTCCCCATTTATTACAATGGTATAGTTCACTGTATGCACACATTCCATTATCCAAGTAATAAATTGAGATGGGAAACCTAGTTCAAACATGACCTGTTCCAGAAAAGGCCATTCAACAGAATCATATGCCTTTTGGAGGTCAATTTTGATCATGCATGTAGGTGATACTTGTTTTCTGGTGTAGGACTTCACTAGTTCATTTACCAGTATGATATTATCATCAATCTTCTGTCCTGGTATGAAGCCTGCATGTGCTTGACAGATGATATCAACAATCATTGGTTGCATTCTAGATACCAATATCTTTGCTATAATCTTGTATAGGACAGAACAACATGCTATTGGCCTATATTCCTTTACTGTGACAGGGTAAGCAGTCTTTGGCACTAATGTAATAGCAGTACAATTGATTGCCTTATACATTTTTCCAGTACTGAAGAATTCCTTGACTGCCACCACTACATCTCCCTTCACTACTTGCCAGGCTCTTGTGAATAAATAAGAGTTAAAACCATCTATACCTGGGGACTTCTCGTCTCCTATTGAGTTCAATGCTTTGAATACCTCTTGTTAAGTGACCTTTTTACACAAGTCCAGTTTTCATTGGTGGGATAAGGTAGGGCCTTTTTTCATGGTGTGCTTGTTGATTGCTGGTAGTATTTTTGCTTCAGATCCCATAAGACCTTTGTAGAAATCTACAATCTCTTTTTTGATGCTTTGAAAGTCTGTGAGTTTAGTGGCAAACATTGAAGTTAACTAATTAATCTTCTTTTTATGCCTTTCTTTGACAATAACTGTGAAATATTTTGTATTAGAATCCCCTGGCCTTATCCAATGTTCCTTGGATTTCTGCTGCATTGCTTGCTCCTCAATCATAGACCATTTCTCCAAGTTGTGTAGTTGTTGTCTCTCCATTTCTACTAATTCATCAGAGCATTTGTTACTGATTTGTTTCTAAGTATTGATCAATTCAGCTCTAGTCTTCTCAATCTTTTGTGATATGTATTTGAAATCCTCATTGTTCAGCTGCTTTAATAGAGGCCTCAGAGCTTTTAGCTTTAGCCATATATCTTTCATCTTGTTGTCAGCCATATTATTCCTCCATATTTGTTCTACCAGTGGTAAGAAGTTGTCATGCTTAGCCCATACGTTCAAAAATCTGAATAGTATCTTAATGTTCTGTTTTAGATGAGCCATAGCTAATACCATTGGAGAGTGGTCTGATATGAGTGGAACATCATATTCTACAAGTAAGCGCCCTCATTGCATCATCCACTTATGATTGCCAAATGTTCTATCTATTCTACTGTAGATTCTATCAGTGCCACTTTGCTTATTAGTCTATGTATAGTAATCACCTTTTTATTAAAGTTCATTAGGCATTAAGCCTTGTATACAATCGGCATAATCTTTAGTCTCTAGATCATTGGATTCCCAAAAATTCTGCCTTGTGGAGCCATTACTGCATTGAAGTCACCAGTAACTAACCATGGCATGTTTATCCCCTGTGCCACCTCTTTTAAGTTCTCCCATAAGGCTGCCATTTTCTCTATTGTATTGTAACCATATACAACAATTAGCAAGCAATTCATAGTACCTGTATTACTTTTAACATGTTAGTGTATTAGTTGTGCTTCAGTTCTGATCCTTTGAATTGTATAGTAGTTTGGGTCCTAGCCTACCCAAATCCTCCCATTTCTTGCATCCTGATAGGTTATTATCTCTCCCATCTTGGCATTGTGTATTGGCAGATCTTTTAGGCATTATGCTCTTTGACTCTTGTCTCTACCAGTCCAGCCAGTTTGATGTTATTATTCTTCCTATAGTTCCTCAATTCCTTTTGTTTATATCTCTTATTTACACCTCTAACATTCCAGAATAACCACTTTATAGAGTAAGATTTGGATCCCTATCCCTATCCAGGAGTATGAATTTGTTATCACTATGCCCCTTTCTACTTGGATTCTACTGGGTTGTTGTTGCACACTACCCTCCCCAGACCCCATTAATGGGATTCTACTGGGTTGTTGTTGTTGTTGTTGTTGTTATATGCCCCTTTCTACTTGGTTCTGATCCATGTCTTGAAGGTGTTGCTCTAAGCTCAGGAAAGTTGTGGAGGTTAAAAGCTGGACTTGCATTAGTTTCGCCCTCTGTGTGTTGGGTAATAGCATGCCCTCCTGCCTCTGCTGATTGGTGTACTTGTGTTCCCCTTGTTCTTGAACTTTCTGGTTGTTCTGAGGTTTGTGTTCTTAGTTCATTTTCAGTTATTATCATCTTCTGTTTGGGACCCTCTTGTCGTCTCTTCTGCTGGAGAGGTTGTGCGTGTGCTGCATTTTGATCTACAGCAGGTACTGTCGGGCCCTTGGTTCTCCACTCATAAGTGACAAGTTTATTATCTCTTTTTTCTGTTATTGTAGCACTGGAGGTTTTGCTCTGATCTGGCAACTGTGACCAACAATCTGGCATTTGTCACAAAACATAGGCTTCCAATCATAGGTTACATGTTGTTGAAACTTCCTTCCTTTTGGGTCTATCACAGTGATTTCCTCAGGCAATGTTCGACTCACATTCACTTCAATTAGCATACGAGCATAGGATATCCTTGTTCGTTTAGTAGTGCATTCATCAGCATACAAAGGTGTGCCCAAGACACTGGAAATTCTGCTCAATGATTTACTACTCCAACAACTCATTGTTAGATTAGGAAATTTTACCCATATAAGAATGTCAGTTGGAAACTCCTTACTAAAATCAAACTCAGGCGTCCAAGGTTTCAAGATTATTGGTCTATTGTTTATTGTATATGGTCCAACATAGAAGATTGCATGCATATCAGTGATAGAATAAAACTTGAGCAAATAATAGCCCTCTTCATGATAATAAACATCAGGATTATCAACTTTAGACCAATTTTGTTCAATGTAACAACACATTGCATTATATCGTGGCGTCTCACCAATGATATAAGCTATTAATGCACATCTCCACTTCTATTCCTCTGGTGCTACTTCCTCTTCTTCCAATTGCACTACTGGTTAACCATCCACCAGTTGGGGAGGGATGTATGAAAGGGTCATGCCATTAACAGCTGACCTATTACCTTTAAACAAATTAGTCCATGTTCCCATCTGCTTTGGATCCTCTGCTCATTTTTGATTGTCTTGTTTTGCTTTCGTCATTGTTCCATTGGTTACTGTAGCATTTCCTGCCAGATGGTTGTTGAGTAGTCTTTGCTGCACTCATCCCCGTTTCCATTGCCATTTATGTATTCTCTGCTTCTTTGGTCAATGTCATCCCTTTAATTGGCTTAGGATTAGCACTTGATAGTCCCTCAATTGACCTAGAGTTTGTAATTTGGGGGTTTTCTCCTTCAGAGCTAGGAGTTATTTCACCACTTAATTGCAGTCGTTGTGCCACTCTTTTTGGAATTGTTGCAGATCCCAGTATATTGGTTCTCTTACCTCCATTATCTGAATTGGAGTAGTTTCTGTTATCTTAGGTCGAGCTTCTTCTGTTTGCACTCAAACTCCCACTAAGCTTCCAAAAGAAACTAGCGGAACTTTCTTAGGTCTTCCCCGTCCTCGCCCTCTTGCCATGGACGATTCCGGCGTACAGTTAGCTGACGTGCCCCGGTCGCATGAGAGAGAAGAGAGAGAAGAAGAATAGTGAGATGACACATACACCCAATTCGTTTTGACCCGCCCAAATTTGACCCGTCCATTTGCCCCCCCACATGCCCCTATAGTCAAATAAAGCTACTCCTACTATATATGAGCTTGCAACAGACAAAGGAGAAAGAGTGTCCGACGACTCTCATATGTTTTTTATTCCCACTAACACCCTTCCTTTCCCAGTCTCTTTATGTAGTTGGAGACATAGAAAAAAGAAATGGAGTAACCATTTTTGTGGCTTAACAAACAAAGATCATGAACCTAATCATCCCTTTACACGTTTTGGAATCCAATAAACTAACGGTAATTAAGCACCAAAGCCAAATGTTGTTCTGCCTAAGTAACAACATGCCCTCTATCAGTTTCATATCTCACAAAGGAGAAGTTTGTATGATGTACATTCATATTAAAAAACATTGCAAATTAAGCAGCAGAGGGAAAAATCAAAGACCTTCTGAACACTATGGTATTACAAACTTTCTCCAACAAAAAACCAGACTCCTATGCATGAAGTCAAGTGTGCAACTAAAAAACTGAAAAGTTGCATTAGTACAGAAACTCGCGATAGCTCTCATTTGTAGGTTGCCATCCCCACACCGGCTTCTCCGCCATATGGTCCGGGGCTACCCCTGGCTTTGGAGTAAGACACGTAGTAAAACTCTGAGATTATGCTGCTGAAGAAAATGAAAGCTGCTCCAGCTGCAAAAACTCCCTTTCTCACCGTCTCACAAGACACAGGCTTATCATTAAACAGTAGTGACGATCTATACTTTGTGTGGTAAGCATTCCTAACCGAACCAGCTAACAAGCACACCTCGGCAATGAAAAACATAACCCTGAAATATAAGTCAGATCAGTGGCGGAGCCAGAATTTTCACAGAGAGATTCTAGAATCAAGATATATGATAACATGTTATCATATTTACCAGCATATGATGAATAAAAGAACAGCACAACCCCTTGAACTACCAGGGCTCAAAGCTTTTCCACAACAGAAGCAACTGCTTGCAACCATTATAAGGACTTGACTAACCATGAGGAATAAGAAAGCACCAACGCCAAATCCAGTTGAAATGTCTGAGTCATAAACACAATAGGTATATACCTGCTCAGTGTCTGTTTGTATCGTGGCCTATCAATGAAACATAGACTTTTTAGATCAATTAGGTGAAGCACAGTTGCTTCTAAAATTTGATCGAATAAAATCTAAATAGTCTGAAATACTTAGTAGACAATAACATTCATACCAGCGAAGAGCAAAACAAAAATGCGAGCAACACTGCACTAGACAGTGGACATTAACAAAATCCTTCTCTCGTGTTACCGTTGTCTCTTATTTCATTCTCCAACAGTCCAGTGGATTTTTTCACCTTTGAAGTCTTAATATATTGCCTCATTTTCTCAAAGAAGCGAAAACAAAATATTACTCTCTCAATAAGCTTAGCATAGTCAAAATATTTTTGCGTTTGGACACTACTTAACATATTAAGAAAACTTTTCAAACTTAGGAGTTGCATATAAAGTCAAAACAATTAAAAACATGTCTTTAAGAATCTTAATTGAAGAAAAAATGCTATAACTATCAAAAGAGTAATATCATCATAGGTGGAGCTAGCATATGCCTTACGGGTTCGGTTGAACCAGTAGCTTTGGTCAAAATAACGTGTTTGTCTTTAAAAATCCATTGACTATGTAAAAATTATTAATTTAGAACTCATTAATTATGTAAACGGACTACAATCCCGAATCCATAAGCTTCAAATCCTGACTCCCGCCTCTAAATATCATAGATGCTGCCATTCAAGTAAATGCCAAGTAGAGGAATTCTGCCTACTCATGAAAATCATCAAATATTTGCAGATAACCAATGCCGCTAGAAAATATTAATATACTAGAAAACCAGAAATTACCAGGAAGATAATTAAATTCTCAAGAATTACAGAAATCAAATATCAAAAAGCAAGTAATATATGCTAAAGTCTTTTTTTCGAAAGTTACATTCTTTAATGGATCTAAACGTACAGACAAAGATTCTATAAATGAAAACAAGAATAGTAAAGTAGGTACTTACAGTGCTCCTTCTCTGCTCAGCAGCAACAGCTAAAGCAAAAGCAATGAGATCCAAAACAAAGACAGTGATCATTAACAACTTCGAAGCCATAACTGATCAAATTAAAAGACTTCTCTCTCTCTCTCTCTTTACATACACAGATTAAAAAATACACACGGAATTCTCTGTCTCTCTCACTCTATATATGTTGTTTCAGTTTCACTTGTCTACATACATACTCCATGTAATAAAGGCCTTTTGCGTAATGAAGAAGAAGAGTAAGTAATAAAGCAAAAAAAAGTGAGGGGACACCAACAAATGTAACGACGTTTCAACTTTCAGCTGTTCACCAGAATACCTAAAGCTGAATGCGAGTACTATACTAAACGTTTAGTATTCTGTAACTACTACCACACCATTTTTTTACAGTTTCTTACCACCTTTTTTCTTCTCAAGTCTTTTATCCGAAAAGGTTCAGTGACTTGATTAAATACGAATTGAGTACATTTATCAACCGTATTTCCGTTGTCCTACTACTACTAGCTAGACTAGTATTTACACGTATTTGTTGTAAAAAAAACAAAGGTAAGTCGTTTGTCTATATTATAATTGTTAAGAAATAAGAGTAAAATAGAACAATATAGTAATAGAGACAAGATATATAGGAAGAGAATGTAGAAGTTATCTTATTCAAATGTGTTTCTTTTGTGTACTTCATAAGATAAAGTATACCCTATTTATAGGATATGGGATACATGAAAGGTTACAAGAATACACCTAAGGTTACAAATATTAAGTGATGAATTAACTAAATACATGAACTCAAATGGTTCATGGAATAGGGATGTATGGAGTATTCAATGGACATCCACTTTAATATATTTATAACACTCTCCGTTGGATGTCCATCTAAAATATAATGTGCCTCGTTAAAACCTTAGTAGGAAAAATCGAGTGGGAAAAGGTCTAGTGAAGGAAAAAGAGTAAACACATCTTGTAATACGCATTGAGTGTTGCCTCATTAAAAATCTTACCAAGAAAACCCAAGTGGGACAAAACCTTAGTTAAGGAAAAAAGAGTACAACGCGTATTATACTCCCCCTGATGAAAACTTTATTTGATATCTCGGAGACGATGCATTTCAATCTGTCTCTTATTCCAACTGCTCATTTTCTCCCCCTAATATTGGGTATACCAATATATATTTCAATCTTCTTTGAGCACTCATCATTGTGCATTGTGGTAGAGTAATTAGAATATATATCACACATTCAAATATTCTAAGATGAGAAATATTTGGCTCCTGATCATAAGTCAATTGTAATGGGGAGACTTTATGATAGCTTGTGGCCTGATCCATACAAGAGTTGCTGCATGCAAATAGCATGACCCCATGTCGAGATAAAAAATTTTGTTATAATAAGTATTGGTCTAGCAATTAATTGAAGGTATTATTTGATCAATAATTATGCTAGACCATTTTGAGTAAAAACATGAGCAACCAGATGCTCAATTGTTATACCAATTGATATACAATAATCATTAAAGGCATGTGATGTAAACTCACTAGCAAGACGAAGTGTCTTAATCGCATAATCTGAAAATCGTGCTTTTAATTATATTAATGCGACCAACAACCTCGGGAATGCCAAATTTCGGGTTGACAACAAGTACACATGTGACCATCTTGTAGATGCATCTATCAAAATCATATAATATCTAAATGGTTCACATGGAGGGTGTATGTGCCTACATATATCACCCTATATACATTTCAAAAGTGTAGGAGATTCACTCCCAATTTTAGTTGTTGATGGTCTAATAATCATTTTGCATTGAGAACATGTAGCACACGAGAATTCTTTAGTTTGAAGAATCTTCTGGTTCTTCAATGAATGATAATGTGTATTCTCAATTATTTTGTGCATCATATTATATCCGGAATGGCCCAACCAGCCATGCCAAATAATAAAATTATTAGTAACCTCTGGTTTACTATGGCATGCGATCCAACTATACTACTTGTGTAGTACAAGCCGCATCTTCGTATTCATATTTGTTACCATCCATATGGCGAAACATCTCCTTCTAGAAGAAAGCCATTATCATTATTGTCATGGTCAAAATCATTATAAGCAAGACCTATTTCTTGCTTTACTTTTGCACTTTTATAACGCATAGCAAAATATTTTTGACGTAAAATAGGTATAGGGCAATGACATAATCATGAGGCCATATAATGATATTTATCCTCTTTATTTCTCTCAAACCTCTTTAGAGGTGAGTTGTGAGATTTCAACAATCAAAAGCGTATCCATGTTCATGAGTTTATTTCATACGTCTACATTCACTTCTGAAATGTATCATAATCATCTGAACATGTCTCATGATTTCTCAGCATAAGCTTATTGTGTTGCATTATCATTTATCATATTTATTTTTATGGCCCTCCTTAATATCATTTTGTAAGGTTAAGTATGTATTTATTTTTCTTTATTTTGATAGAGGATTGATTAAAGCTACACAAAATGTTCAGGTGTACGATATTCCTGTATCAAATGCCCTTTCATACCATATCATGGTTAATATTACCTTCACCTTTTGAAGTATAATTTTAATACGAGAACCCTTATTGTTTTCTATTTCATAATTAAAATTATGATGACGATTATTGTTTCATCTTATTTTCACGTCCATGTATATTCATACAGCCCCATTAATTATTTAGTCTTCTTTCGGACTTTGATCTATTGCTATCACATTCGCTTCAGAGAATGGAGCAAATCTAGAGGGACGGGCTTCATTAAGAGTATATTATTTTGCCTCAGTCATCATTATATCATTAATGTGGTGCATTAGGACTCAAACTCAATGTCTTACCCTCATAAAGGCATGTTAAGTCATAATGTGTTGTGACTCAAACCCAATGTCTTATCATCATGATGCAGACTCAAATTTGGTATCTGAACACCTCTTCCGAAATATTGCTACTTCTGGAGCAAATTTGAGGCATGTAACATAGAAAATAATTCTCTAACACGTCTTCATCAATAATAAATTTAGCATTTGAAAATATTACCACTTTTACCAATCATAACTAACAATACTTTGAACGTATTATCACTTAATTTAGCAGTTATAAGCATAAATGCTTAGTCATAATGAATCTTTAAGAATATTAATTATCATTCTAAATATCATATATTTATTATAATTATGTAACCAATATTTGCTAATGAAACGAACACATGTGACACAGACCAATGCCTTTGGAACTTATTGGAGATATATATCTAATGTTGAGATCCAAATAAATATGATAATCATACTCCCTTAATAAAATGAAAGACCATCAAGATGCAATTAATTGCTAGCATTTGCATAGATTAATGAAAATTATAGTCACGTGTAAAGTCTTTTATCATAGACCAATGTATTTGTCAAAACATCTACGTGAACAACGGTTTTTTAAATTCTTAAATGCTCTTAATTAAAGATGTACATTTTGGTGACTTTTATTTATTGAGTTAACCTGCCTCTAGAGTCAGAGAATAGCCAAGTTATTGAAGGACTCTACTTTCTACAGTGCTATAAAAATCGGTAAAACTTATGTATAAAACCTATGAGATAAATTAACCTATTTCAGTCTTTTTTTTTTCATGAAAGAAAAATGCAAGCACTACCTTAGAAACCTATAACCTTTATTGAATGTAATTTACTACATGCACATATTAAACTATCATGCAATTCAATTAGAAGTGAATAAGACCGAAGAATCGTGGTTGTGTATAATGATTCTATTCCATCGGTATCCCATCTTCTTTAATGTTACTTTATAATCACGCTTTTAGAGCTAAATATATGATTAAAGATTAATTTACCATATAGTATGCGTACCTAATTCATCTAATGATAGCATTGTATCCTGCCAGCAAAATCTCAAATTAAATATAACTTGAGGTCAGCAACGTACCTCATTGTCTGCTTATAATTTTATTATAAATTGAATTTCTTATGCCGGAGCCTCTAGCTTCAAATACAGTCAGACTGAGTCGGAAAGAATATCAACTCAACACCTATAGTTAGAGACTCGTGATGATAACGTGTTAAGAAATGAGAGTAAAATAGAACAATATAGTAATATAGACAAGATATATAGGAAGAGAATGTAGAAGTTATCTTATTCAAATATGTTTAGTAAAATAGAACAATATAGTAATATAGACAAGATATATAGGAAGAGAATGTAGAAGTTATCTTATTCAAATATGTTTCTTGTGTGTACTTTATAAGATAAAGTATACCCTATTTATAGGATATGGGATACATGAAAGGTTACAGGAATACACCTAAAGGTTACAAATATTAAGTGATGAATTAACTAAATATATGAACTCAAATGGTTCATGGAATAGGGATGTATGGAGTATTCAATGGACATCCACTTTAATATATTTATAACAATAACTTAGTTTTATTTTTATTTTTAATGTATCTAAAAAGAATTTAGTGTTCTAACTAGCATCGTCACAAAATTTGACCTAAGAGGGAACAACTCGGTTAAGTGGTGATAATTTGAATGGTAATATAAAAATTACATTATAATCTTTTTTATGACGATGCTATTATCTAACTAAATTTATGTAAAACCTTAATCACACATCATTAGGGGTGTTTACCCACTTATTGCCTCAATTTTTCCTTCCACATGGTAAAAAGTCTTAATAAAAGAACGGGCCAATGATAATTAAAATCCCAAAGGAAAATTGCATTACAAATTAAAAAAAACTAACGAGTTTAAAATTAATGTTATATTATTTTTAATGCTATCAAATACTATGTAAAAGTAACACATAACAATAGATTAAGCGTAATTCGTTAATTTAAAAAATAAATTAAAAAACTAAAGTATCAATTATTAAAATTTATTAATACTGCCAAAAATTCTTTATACTATAAGCTAAATCTGACACGTAATTTTTAATCTACGGTTGGTGTTGTTATTTGGAGGTCATTATGATGACGATAACGACGAGAAAAGAATAGAATAGGATTCATATTCATAGAATAGAAAGTGGAAACAGACGTTTTGGCTGATCTCCGAAGACACATGATGTGGTGGTACTTAATCTTTTCCAATTTAACAATTAACTGGAAGTGTGCATTTTTTTAGGGGAACAAAGTTAGAACTTGCCTGCGAATATGAATTGATCTAATTTTACCATCTAGTTGGGATCAAATGAGCTCCTATATATCGTCGGCAAGAAAGTTTATTTATGCCTTAATTCACTAACAAAGGATTAATTTGTTTCAATTATCTTCTAATTATTGTGATTAGCACATGAGGCTGCCACGTCAATATATACTCAAATCTTTTATTTTCCATTATTTTTTGGTCTTTACACAAATGGCCGGCCATAATAATTGTTTACTTTTTCTAGTCATATACATAGATTATACATAATTATACACATATAATACATA